>JAYJMJ010294878.1:0-10474 GCA_036873875.1 Laminaria ephemera
GTGCGGTGCGGTGCGGTGCGGTGCGGTGCGGTGCGGTGCGGTGCGGTGCGGTGCGGTGCGGTGCGGTGCGGTGTGGTATGGTGTAGTGATGTGCGGCGCGGTCCGGGATGGTATGATGCGGTGCGTTGCGGTCCGGTGCACCAGAGACCGTGCTTGGACGGAATTATGGGACAAGAGATGGAGAACATTCGGGGTCCAAGACCGTGGAGTAGCGACCGTGGAGTAGGAGCTGTTGCACGGGGAAGAGAGTTGATGCCGCTGTAAGCCGTCCTGGTCCGGTTGTGCACGAGATTGGAAAGGTCTGCAGAAATTTCGGCAAGAACATTCACCTGCTTGATATTGAGTTTTCGTTGCTTGCCCCGTCCAGAAAGCTTTCCAGAGGACCACAAACGCCTCCACGAGAGTACATCACTACAAAATGTGCATGAGAGCCGCTGAGAGAGAATGCCACCCTATAACGCTAGCCTACCCTGGATGCCCATGCATGCACCTGCGTAGAATTGCAGGATGGAGCCAAGGCCCATCTGGAGAGTTCATAGGATTGGTCAATGATGCGTGGCTTGACATCTACCCATCCCCACACCGCTACTCTTCCGCACAAGGCGAAACGTGGTTGAAACGCGAACAAGGCGACGAAAACAGTAATTCCGAACATGTCCATACAACGGTAAAACAAGACGAACAGCCCAAGCCATGATGTCATAAACGCTGACAGACGAAAGCCCTACACTTTTCATGGAGCGGCGTCATTCGCAAGCGCTCCTATCAGAGTCTGAGCCATGCTTAAAGCGTCCGCCCCAATACCAACTAACATCGCCTCCGCCGGTAAACAGTTTTGAACCAAGACGAAGAAGAAGATAAACAAAGGATACACCATGACTGAAACGCGCGTGCTACGGTTGGGATAGCACCCAACTTTTCTAAAGCTCCTCAATTTTGGCGCTCTATACATCACGCTTAACCGACTCCGAGAAAAAAACGAAAGTGCTTCCCACTGGACAACTCCACCACTCACGTATTTAAGGAATTTTATGGCGCAACACAAATGATTTTCCAACGATAGTGGGTATCTCCTCTGTTGAGGAGGCCCGTCGGTCAGAGGCGCTGACTCATGCTACGGTAGTGCACCATTTTGTTTCTGAGGCTCCTCGCTTGAGGAACTCTATACCCCTCCGAAAAACTGATTTGGGGAAAAATAAAAGGGCTACCCGACGCGTGCTACGATAGAGGTAGCACTAATTGGCGTTTTTGTTTCCGAATAACCGGGCTCCTTAACCCAAAATCGTCGGGATGTCATTCTTGTTCAGCAATCTGAATTTTTTGTGTACCTAGGCCATGGGTTTGTTTATCGGGTTGCAGCTTTAGTTTACAAAAAAACATTTTGTGGTTGAAGTACGGAGCTCCTCAAGTGGGGCGTCTCAGAAAAAAAGCTGATGCACCTCTATCGTAGCATGTGTCACCCGATGAACAAGCCCATGGCCTAGGTATACAACGGAAATTTTGGCAAAAAAAGAACGAAATTCCGACGAGTTTGAGTTAAGGAGCCCGTCGTTCAGACAACGTTTCAGCCAAAACGTGTTACCTCTATCGTAGCACGCGTTCACTTGGGCCAAAAAGCGGTACTCTCATCGTAGCACGCGTCAAAACCAAAAGTGGGCACACGTCGGATAGAAAAAGAGTGGAATCGCCTAATATTCAGCCCACTCTACCGCGAACATACAGTAGTAAGTCAAGACACCGGCTGCGGACTCGAAGCAAAAACGATGGGCATAGAAAAAAATGACAGAAGTCAGGTGTTCACCTCTACTTCACCGTCACCAGCCGACACCAAAATGTCTCGTTCCGACATCATCAACGATGGGTGCTGTGATAGGTTTGCACCCTAACTTTCTGAGGCTCTTCATTCAGGAAGTCCATACCGAACCCACGAATTGATTTCGACAAAACCGGAAACTGTAACCCAATGAACAATCCCATGGCCTAGGTATACAATTGATGATGTTGTCAAACATCAACGAGATCCGGTACTTCCTCAGTTGGGGAGCTCCGCCAGTCAGAAATGTTTTGTCTAAAATGTGCTACAAATACCCGTATCGTAGCACGCGTTCAGCATCCTTAGACCAGATGCTTCGATGAATAATATTTTCTACCATGGTATTACGGAGGACCATAGTATTCAGAACCCAGTATGTACCCAAACACCTATATACTCCGCTGTTATTGCTAACCATACTTGGTCCGGATTACTACAGTATGTTCCTCCGTAATAGGATCATCTCACATTCCGTCCGCTCTACCGCGAATTTAGTGAGTCGGCTGGTGTTTACCACAACCAGCCGGCACGACAATGTTCCATCCCCACATTATCAACACCTTTTATGTGGACTAGAGGCTTATCGTATGGTGCTTCTTTCGAACCCAGTATGTGTGTTTTACGTTGTTGTTCAATGTCGATCACTCCTAAACATTCCCAGTACGTGGAAGAAAACCAAGGGAAACCCATGAAACAGGAAACCTATCATGCACCCCCATCGTAGCATAAGTCCAAAAGGGCTATAAATAGTTCGAAGTATACCCCTATTGTAGCACGCGTCGTTAGCATCCCTACCCACGGTAGCAAGGATTTTGAGAGACAGAGGGTCATAGCACGCGTCGGTGGCATCCACACATCGGACAGATCACGATCTAGATCGTCTAGTTCCTCTATCTGTCGTCATGGTGTGTTGTGCAGGATCTGTGTCGTACAGATCCAACCCAGTCAACATGTGCTAGATTATTCAGATCATCCGGCCTTCACCCGGCAACATGATCTATAGGTCATGCAGATCATATAGACCAGGGACCTGTCTGCCCTGAACTGTTCGATGTGTGGTAGCATCCCAAACCAGGCAGCAAGGATCTTCAGAGACAGACGATCATAGCACGCATCGGTAGCATTCCATGCCACGGCAGCAACGGGCTGTAGAGACAGATGTCGTCAGCGGCCCTCGCCGCCTATTAATAGTGTTGAACAACGGAGACAACAAAATCCCAGAAGGTGGACCTTGTTGCGCCGCCCTTCTTTGAGCACGGTATCAGCCCAAGAACCACGGGAAAAAACGCAGTGAAGGCTACGTTGACGTACACAATGAGTCCGGCCGACCACACCATGACATGCTACACTTTGTCACCAAAAAATATGATAAATGGTGAGTGGGACAGAAGGTTGTTACTGTAGTACTGTAGTAGTTGAAGTGAAAACATAACCATACCAGGTGACACGTCGTGAGCTACTGTTCACTCATGCTACGATAGTGGTGCGCCTAGTTGTTTCCAGGCACCTGAGGAGTTTTAACCTTTAACCTCGCCCAATAACTGTCTTTGAGAAAACATGAACGTGCAACCCCATGAACAATCGCATGGCCAAGTGATGTAACGAAACGCAAAATACTTTTCGAACCATACTTGGTAGTTCCTCGGTTGGGAAGCCCCGTCTGTCAGAAGGGTTTGGCCAAACCGTTCTACTCCTGTTGTAGCACGCGTCCATTACGTGTGCTGAGGAAGAAGGCTATATAGGGAGTAGTAGTGGACGCTCACGATAAGCCCGACCGACAACGACAACACCTGTTTTACACAAAGTTTTAATCACGAATACTTAAAAGTAAGATGGTGGATGGAACAGAAGGGTAGTTCAAGTAAAACCCAGCGGAACGGACTGAATGGTGAGATCGACACACACACATGATGGGTGTTTTTAGACGAAGGACCAAGACCGCGGTAGGAGGGGCACACTTATTCACATTTCGAGCTGCGTAATATAACATCCAATGACCGCATGTTCCACAAAACAATAACATATCTACATTACTTGGTTTACCTATGACACGGCCTATAGGCCGTCCCATGGGACGTCTCATAGGTACGTCACCCAATGGCACATGCCATGGGACACCCGACAATCCATGGCATGATCCATGGGATGTCCCACAGGAAAACCGAGTTCTCCCCGGTCGACACCGCCCCGCACGGTGTGGAAACTCCAACCCCATTGACTGATCGCTGATTGGCTGGAGCGCGTAGAGCCAGCGCAACCCGGGGAGGATAGGACCCCATCCCCGGTTCATAAATCCCTCCGTACCTGTACGACTCCGAAAACCCGGTGACGATAACGACGATCCCCCGGGTCGACACCGCCCCGCACGGTGTGGAAACCCCAACGACATTGGCTGATCGCTGATTGGCTGGGGCTCATACATAGAGCTAGTGCAACCGGGGACGATACGGTCTCATTTCCGGATCAGAATCCTTCCGAACATCTACAACTCCGATTTCTCGCGGACGAAAACACCGATCCCTCGGGTTGATACCGCCCCGAACGGTGTGGAATTCCCAACCTCACCGGCCGATCGCTGATTGACTGGGACTCGTATATAGAGCCAGCGCCATTCGGGGAGGATAGGATCCCATCCCCGGTTCATAAACCCTTCCATATCTCTACAAATTGGAAAAAACGGGGACGAAAACGGAATTCCCCCGGGTCGATACCGCCCCTCACGGTGTGGAAACCCTAACCCCACCGGCCGACTGCTGATTGGCTGAGGTTCGTATATCAAGCCAGCGCCACCCGGAGAGGATAGGGCCCAATCCCCGGTTCAGAAATCTTTCCACATCCCTACAAATTCGGCAAAACGGGGACGAAAACGGAATTCCCCCGGATCGACACCACCCTGCACGTTGTGGAAACCCCAATCCCATTGGCTAATCGCTGATTGACTGGAGCTCATAGAGCCAGCGCCGCCCTTGGAGGATATAGGCTCACCAATGGGGGGCAGTTCCACCGCACCCGGGAGGGATAAGGGACCATCTTCGGTTCAGAAATCCCTCCGTATCTCTACAGCCCCAACAACTCAGAGAAGATAACAATGATCCCCCGCGTCGACACCGCCCCGCACGGTGTGGAAACCCCAACCCCATTGGCTTATCGCTGATTGGCTGGGGCCCGCATAATAGAGCCAGCGTCACCAGGGGAGGGTTAGGTCCCATCCCCGGTTCATAAATCCTTCCATATCTCTACAACTCCGACAAACCGGGGACGAAAACCAAGTTCTCCCGGATCGACACCGCCCCGCTTGGTGTGGAAACCTCTATCCCATTGGCTATTCGCTGACTGGCTGGAGCTTGTAGAGTCAGCGCCACCCGGAGAGGATAGAGGCCAACCAAGCGGGGGCAGTTCCGCCGCACCCGGGGAGGACAGGGTCCCATCCCCGGATCAGAATCATTGTGCACACTCCGATAATCCGGGGACAAAATAAGAGAACCCCCGGGTCGACACCGCCTCGTACGGTGTGGAAACCCCAACCCCGCGAGCCGGTTGCTGATTGGCTGGGGGTCGTACGTAGAGCCAGCGCCACCCGGGGAGCATAGGGTCCAATCCCCCGTATAGAAATCCTTCCATACATCTACAACTCCTACCACCCGGGGACGAAAACGGAGACCCCCCGGGCCGATTCCGCCTCGCACGGTGTGGAAACCCCAAACCAACCGGCCGATCGCTGATTGGCTGGGGCTCGTATATAGAGCCAGCGCCACCAAGGGAGGATAGCGCCCCATCCCGGTACAGAAATCCTTCCATATCACTACAACTCCACAAAGTGGGGACGAAAACCGAGTTCTCCCGGGTCAACACCGCCCCGCACATTGTGGAATCCCCAATGCCATTGGTTGATCGCTGATTAGCTGGAGCTCGTAGAGCCAGCGCCACTCGGCAAGGATAGAGGCGCACCAATGAGGGGCAGTTCCACCGCGCCCGGGGAGGATAGGGTCCCACCCCCGGTTGAGAAATCCCTCCGTTGCATTGTAAACTCCGACAACCCGCCGACGAAAATGATGTTCCCCCGCGTCGATATCGCCCCACACGGTGTGGAAAACGGCGCCACCGGGAGAGGATAGGGTCCCATCCCCGGTTGGACTCTTTCCATACATCTACAACTCCGACAACCCGGGGACGAAAACAGATGTCATCCTGGTCGATACCGCCTCGCACTGTGTGGAAACCCCAACCCCATCGGCCGATCGCTGATTGGCTGGGGCGCGTACATAGAGCTAGCGCCAGCCGGGGACGATAGTGTCCCACCCTCGGTTCACAAATCCTTCTATACATCTACAACTCCGACAACCCAGGGACGAAAACGGTGTCCCCCTGTTCGATAGCTCGTGACTATGAGTCGAGATAGATGTTTCAGGCTTATAGCAGTACTCGCCCAGAAGGGAGGTCAGATGGAGAGTGATCCCATGATGCGTCATCATTGCCGCATACAACCACAGAAGTCAACATTCAAATACCTAAGAATATGCCAATAAACCCGAAACGACACGTAACCGTCAATGTTAAATAGTCAATTACGAACACCCTCCCGGCTCTTCACATGACTGTGACGAACCTAGAACACAACTCCATGACCTAAATCGACGACGGCAGTGAGAGGAAACCCGTCCCAAGGAGCAAAAACCCCTCATAAATCCCCCCCCATACAAAATCATTGTAATCGCAAAAGAAATTACAGTAGCTCTCCCGGACAAAAGTTTCCTTTTGCCCCCTACTCCCGCCATAGATGCACAAATCGCGACGGTAAAGCGAGATAGCCCAAATCCTTTTTCGCATGATAGAATTTAACTGGCGCTAAAAATATCCGAAAACAGTAGTAGATCGCTTGTGATGCAACACAAAACCGAAACCATTCCGTTTTTAGTTCTGATCTACTCACTAGCTCTCCTGTTAATCGAATAAATGTTCTCCTGCTACTGTGCTGTCACGTCTGCAAGCACGAAACATCCTAAACCCTCCCAGCTATAAAAACAGCTGTTCGATCATCCGTAAAAAAAACAAAACAAAACACCCCGTTTTATCGCAAAAGCAAAACAAAATGAAAATGCGAAACAACTTGCTTGCGAATCAATCAAATCCTCAAAATATTTCATCTTTCTCAAACAATACTAGTGGTAGAATAACCAATCATGAATACGCATGCCCTCCCTTATTCTGCAACCAGTGTCAACGTACGGTAGACACAAACAAACTAATCTGCAAAATCAATCAAATCAGTAACCACCAATACCACAAAAAGAAAAGAAAAAATAATGTATGTTTCAGTCCGATCAGTCAACTTCTGGTCCTGTCCATACCAGACACCGCGAAGCGCGTTGGGTTTACAGGACTGTTTGATTTGAACACGAAAACACACTTATTCAACTACCAGGGAGAGGGGGCTACCGTTCAGGATCAACCCAAACGATACATCTCCAACCATTCACGACTTTCCAGAATGGACGATCACAGCATTCAGAAATTCCAGCCCCCATCGCGAACGATATACTAAAAAATAGTACGATCAATAAAAAAATTCAATTGATTTCGACCGAACAGCAGTTTTCCATCGCAAGAAAAAGCAAAAAAAATCATCATCCCTACGACTCCCACAAAAAAAAAGAGTTAAGATGAATCCCCCCGCGCCGCGAAATAGTTACCGGAATCAAAGTTCCAGCAGGCGATATACTACTGTTTGCTCCTACCACGATCTCTCGCCGCTGCTGTTGTTGCTGCTGCTACGGTAGAGTGCACGCGGCAATACCGCCCGACTTGTTGCCATGCAGACGTTTCCCCTCGCTTTTGATACTGCTGCAGACAGCTCACGATAACCCACGTCCGCCATCTCCACCGCTTATCCCTCCGCAGCAGAGTGCACGCAGCTATGCTGCGCGACTTTCCCTTGGCGTTCCACACGGACGGCCGGGTGCACCCGGCTTGGCGACGGCCATGAGACGTTTCGCGAAATGTGCAGACATATACTCCCACGTCTTGTCCTGCCACAACCGACCCCTTGGAGTGAAATGCGCACGATAATTACATGTTGTGCGCCCCCCCCGCCGCTGCACACGGCGGGGGTGCCCGCGGTTAGCCCACCACCACAGGACTTAGTCTCCTTTCAAAACGCTGACATCTCAAGGTCATCATCTTCGGATCCAGGAACCTCCACCATTGCAAGCGCTGCTTCCTGTGGTGATCCCGCTTCGTTGTCTACCAGCGTTGCGCACACGCTGCTGTGGTGTCCCCTCTCCTTTCCTATTCCAGACCGATCCCGACCACGCCTCGGTCTGCCTCTACTGTTTCGATAGTAATCCTGCCCCAAATCTCGAGTCAGTACTCAATAGCAGGCGGGCATAGACGAAGCATGTGCACGAGTACAGAGTGTTATCGTCCACACTCATTCCCGTGTTGTTCGACGTTATACGCAAGTCTTTTATCTCGCAAAAATTACTCGACAACAGGCAGGGAAGAAACAAAGCATGGTTACAGGGTACTATCATCTGCACTAACTTCCGCGTTGTTGAGCTGTTAGTCTTCGCATCATACCAGTCCACGACATAATACTCGTCTAAACTAGTCCTATCAACATTAGACTATAAAGCTTGAGACAGAAACACCCATGCCATCAGCTACCTTCGATATTCCCTCCGCCATGAGGGCTTCTTTGTCGTTCCCATTGGCCCCAACCCCCAACCTCTACGTACTAATCGTCATCAAAAATGGTCCCAAAAACATGTAAAACAATCCTGTTACCCAGACCACGGTGTGTGAGAGAAAACTCACCGCGTGGGGCATCGCCCCTCTCTTGTCCTCTCCAGCCAAGCTGAGCCCCTCCGGGTTCAGCTTCCGCAGGACCACGTCCACCCTCCCGGCCCCCGCTGCCACCATCGGAGCGTTCCGACAATGGCGTTGCAGCAGCTCCCTCTTCTGTAACTTCGGTAGGTAGAAACGGCTGCTCCCTGCCGGACTCCCACCTTGCCTCGCTCTCGTTTGTACGCGTGAGCAATAAATGCATCAATTTATCAACTCTACGTGTGCTGATTTCTGACGCTCTTCTGCGTCACTAGCTGCTTGCTGCATTTCTTGGAGAGCGAGACCCTGCTCCAACACCTTGGCGCTAAGATCTTTCACTACAATATCAGCCATGGGCTAAGTCGGTACCAGACTCTAGAGTGTTCGATAGCTCGTGTCTATGAGTCGAGATAGATGTTTCAGGCTTATAGCATTAGTCCCCCAGCAGGGAGGTCAGATGGAGAGTGATGCCATGATGCACCATCATCGCCGCATACAACCACAGAAGTCAAGATTAAAATACCTAAGAATATGCCAATAAACCCGAAACGACACGTAACCGTCAGTGTTGAATAGTCAAATACGAACACCCCCCGGGTTGATACCGCCCCGCACGGTGTGGAAACCCCAACGCCACCGATTGGTTGCTGTTTGGCTGGGGCTTGTACATAGAGCTAACTCCCCCCGGGGAGGATATAAGCCCATCCCGGGTGCAGAATTTCTTCCATGCATCTGCAACTCCGACAACCTTGGGACGAAAACGCAACCCCCCCAGGTCGATACCGCCCCGCACGGTGTGGAAACCCCAACCCCATCGGCCGATCGCTGATTGGCTGGGGCTCGCATATAGAGCCAGCGCCGCCCGGGGGGGATAGGGTTCCATCCCCAGTTCAGAAATTCTTCCGTTTCTCTACAACTTCGACAAACCGCAGACGAAAACGGAATTCCCCGGGGTCGATACCGCCCCTCACGGTGTGGAAACCCTAACCCCACCGGCCGATCGCTGATTGGCTGAGGTTCGTATATCAAGGCAGTGCCACGCGGAGAGGATAGGGTCCAATCCCAGTTTCAGAAATCCTGCAATATATCTACAACTCCGAAAACCCGGGGACGAAAACGATGTTCCCCCGGGTCAATACCGCCCCGCACATTGTGGGAACCCAACCTCCGGGTATTTCTTTGATTTGCTCGGCTAGGGTTCGTAGAGAGAGCAAACCACCCCTAAGAGGTCCAGCAAGTTCAGTGACTATCATTTCATACTAGCCTGTTAAATTAAATAGAAAAGTTATACACTCAACATGGATCAATTAATTGCAGAATTTAGTACAAATCAAGTGCGAGATCGGTGCAACTTGGTTATCGAAGCAGCAGTCCACCCAGTCACAAGAGTATTCAGCAATCAGCAGCAAGGATCACAAGGAGGAAGCAACACACAACAACACACCAACACGACACCCGCTTCCAATTGCCCGGCAAACGACCCAAATAGCGGCAGCGCAGACAGGTATCACAGCGACAGCACGCCTTGCACACCTCCTCTACCGCTCCAACGAGTCTGGGACAAAAGAGGCGACCCCCCGATGCGATACGATGACGAATGCAACTGTTTCTGTGGATACCATCTACGACCTTCGCTTGGCGCAGCCGAATAAGAAAAAAAAAGCGCGAGCGCGCCGATTTTTGCGCTTGTAATATTACTAGAAGAGTGGCAGTTTTGAGGATTTTTCGGTCTGTCTGTGTGAAATCTCCATCATATAATAATTGCATTAGGCTAGGCTGGCCGCCGGCACTCCCACGCACCACCCTACTGCAGTCTGGTGTCCTACGTGCGTTGTTCGA
>JAYJMJ010294888.1:0-26640 GCA_036873875.1 Laminaria ephemera
CTCTGTGAGGCAAGCACTAATTGAAGGTCGAGATGCAGCGTGTTAAAAACGCGGCGTAATTGACTGCACCAAAAAAATATCTAGAGATTAGAGAAACCGGAAACCCGGGGATGGGGGGTGGCTTAAGATCCCCCGCGGCCTTAATGACTTCGTGTTATTTTAGTTTGTTCTTTGATTTTGCAGCAACATCGTACGAGTACGCAATGTACAAGCACATGCAAAAACGTTGTGTACATTTTGCTGTATCGCCTTACCGCTACGTAACTACATGGTATTGAGTCTATTATTTGGCTCTGCATTAGCTTTCTTTTCGAGGACGTGTATCATCTATACATGCTCACAAACCTGAATGTGGTAGATGAACAATGCTGTATAGCGCTGGACATACGTCCACAGTTTTTCTCCGCTTTTCTTCGATATCTTACTTGTTCTAGGGTTCAATTAAGGGGGCGCAGTAAACGTACAGCAGATACTTTCTTACGCTTTATTTTCTACGATAAAACTCGTTGGTCAGCTAAATAGCACCAACACCAGCTTTTGTGATACGACTACATCTATCACAGTCTGTTGCCGTACTATCTGTATTCGTACTTTCTTTCGAGTACGTACGTACATACACAAAACTGAGTAGTACGAATTTTTGCTGTACTGGACAAGCGTCCTCAGTTCTATTTTTTCTTCGGCTTCGTGTAGCTCTAGGTATCAATTCAGGGGGCGTGTTGAATACCCAGCAGATTGGTTGGCGCTTCCTTTCTAGAGTATTTCTTGTTGTAGTTACACCGCGAGTATTTTGTGACGTGATTCCATCCATATTGGCGCTGTTCATACGCAGGCCTTAATATGTTGTTCCATTGGTATTGTGATGCTCTGAGTAACATAAATACATCCATACTGCCGCTATTCATACAAAGGTCTGAATGTGTCGTACCATTTGTGTTTATTATTTAGAGTATCAGGTTCCATTACCTTCTGACTTCTCATCAAGGGGGCATAGTGGAACATGTGCTATGCAGTCTACCAATATATAGTTGATGTGCAGTCACCACGCTTGGGTGCACTGAGAATCCTTGTTTAGATGGGGGGAAGTGTAATGTGCGGCGAGACTAGCGGTTGTACCTTCTCGTCTACATGCTGTATTCAACTTACCTTTATCAAGAAGTTGATCGCATTAATAGTAAAGGGTAAGTAATTTACCACCATAAATATAAGGGGACGTTGAAAGGAACAGTACAGGGAACGTTACTGCAGGACGGACTGTCGGTCAGTACAACAGCCGGTAGAGTACATCTTCCCGCAGCATGGGAATTGTTCCGTGATAATGAGGGGACAGTCAGCTCTATCTCAATTACTCCTCTTTTACTCTCCTTTTCATCTCATTTACACATATTTCCATCTCTGTTCTTCTCTTCTTTGGTTTACATTTTTGACGTACAAGCGCCAATTTCAAAACTATCTTCTTTCTTATTCACAAGTGATATTCACAGACACTCGGTGCCACCTCTCCAGCTCTTATCAAAGAGACAGAGCATCGACAGAGCATCGACATGCACCATTGTTTCATAGAGAGCAGTGGCACCATTCAACCGGCACTATAGACTCGTATTCTACCTACCTATTATCTGTATGGGTATGTATCGTTTGTCAATGTTTGGCCGTACAGCACGGGAGTCGCCATTAATACTTTTTTGACTCTTTTTGTTTTGTTTGTGGCTCTCATCTCACTCATCACACACTGACTCCTGTAATTTTCTCCGCAGTCTGCTTTTTTTTTGTATACCAGGTAGCACGGTATGTAGCTGTATCATACGGTATCATAGCTATACGAGTACGTTGCCGCTCTATTGGTGAAAACGTTTTGAGTGTTTTTCTCGTAGCTTTTTACATATTTTCAGCACTGCTGCTTCGCTGCTGCTGTGGTCTGCCTCAATAACAGGAAGAACTAAGTGTACTGTACTACTTTGTTGATTTGTATTGCTCCCGCCAGCTATTCTACTCACATATATTGTTTTCTGTGTAACCACCCCATTCTCAACACAGGTTCCCAGCGCTATATATAATGTATACCGTGTCTTACACGAACCACGAACACATAAGATATAGAAGACACACGAGTAATCAGTCAGGCTGATTTGGGCCTTCTTATTTCTTGCGTCGCCCTCGTCATTACTATAACACGCCTCGGAAGGGAAATTTTGTGACCCTCTTAAATATTCAGACGTACAAGGGCGGAGCGACGTCCAAGAGCTATTATGGTTTCATCTTTGCTGCTTGCTGACGCAGGAAACCCCCGACCTACGTCAAAATGAGCCCCCCCTGCGCACAGCCGACTCGGAGTCGTTCCACGGTAGCAGGTGATTTTTTTGGGGCTATTGCTCGTCTTGCTGACGGGGCTCATGAAACGAAAATATACGCCCCCAAAATAGATTCGCAAAACTTATCGTATACCAAGCATGATAACATCCCCCCTGCCTTGAATATTCTATAAGATTTTCTCCAAAACACGAGGGACACGCCAAACGATATGGTGGCTTCGGACAGATCTCGTCGAGATGTTCCTATCGACACATCTCTCGGCGTTTACGCTCTCTACGCTGTCGAGAAATATTGCTTGGAAAATCGCCCGGCGGGGTGTGGTATCATTCAGTGTTCTACGGTATGAATTTCACCATGTTTCTCCTTGACCGTCTATCGATGAACTGTGGTGCTGTTCACCGTCTGGTTACGTTATATACCAAAGTTGTTTTTTTGTTGAGTATAAAGCTCCTAATGGAATTGTTATTGAAACCTAAAAATAACAATCGTCATCTCTATATCCCTACTATGGCAAGTGCCACCACCAACACCCGACCGAACCCGGGACATATTTCACAACTCATGGTTTACAGAGTGGTACCGTTCCAATATATGTAACGGCGCTCCGTGGTGCCCAAGGACTTCCACCGTAAGATCGAGTCAAGGGCCGGGGCTACCGGCAAGGCCGTTGGGTGGATAGAGAACGAGCAAGGAGCTTAGTATACAGGCCATCATACACCCTTGTGAGACTTCACCCACGTTTTTTGGGACAACCTTCATGGAATTTGCATGAGGTACCGCTTTCCGAAGTATAATGGGTAACGCTCATAGTTGACAATACCCCCATTAAAAAGCATCTCATTGATGGTGTAGATAGGATTCCAGATATGAAATAAACAGTACTAATGCACAATGGTAAACGGCAACATTTTTCCCGTGCTAATTCCAACCTGACTGTCCTTCAAAAAGAAGGGGCAATTCTATAGGGGTAAACTTGATGAAGGTAGGGCATGGTGATCGCATGGAGGGTGTGGCCTGGCTACAACCAAGGCTTCGATCCCTGCAAGGCACGGCGTTTCGAGGGGGTGATGACCACAGTACCCCAACTTTCGGCCATCTATCATGCGAGATCGTCACCATGCCAGCTGTCTGCTGCCGGTTGTGCATAAGATTGTAAAGATGTCACTATACCAACTTGAACAGCAAGATATTTGCAATTGTCGTCAACTTGTGTTCGTTTGTGTATTCCAGTCACATTGATAATCGTATATCTGCACTTCGGTCGGCGGTCATAGAACATCAGTCCTCGTAGAACGCGGCAGTCGGCTCAAAATGAGTCAGTGCGTCTTGGCGTGGTATAAGTAGAAATTTAGCATTTACTCGAAAATATATTTTGGAATATGTAAGCAGTACAGCCGTCGCCAGGAACTCGCGCATAATCTGTTTATCTCTTGTCTGTATGCAGAGGGCGTTGGTGCAAGGTAGAATTCTGGTCGGGGGCCGGCGGTAGCAACAATGATCTCGCTCGCAAACAAATACTCCCCACGGGGGCTATCCCGTGTACATATATTGTGTTGCCTTGGTTTGTTTAAGCTGCCGTAACGACGGGAGGAAAAAAACAAAATTCCGACCCAACGCAAGAACAGAAATATCGTATACCACGAATCAACGAGGTATTTGTTTTTAACCTCGGCACTATTATTGAAGAACCTGGTATCTTACTAACTCTTGATGTGCAGTCAATGCCGGAGATGTTATCGACGTATAGGTATATTATCAACATGTTTACAGGCCAGCAGGATATGTATTAGGTCCGCTCTCATATCTCCAATAATTATTGTCAGTTATATAGAGTTGCTGACACGTCTAGGGAGCCGGACGAAAGCATGTGAACTTCCCATAAATATACGTCGCCAACACAAGTAGTCTTCGCGAACAAAGTCGAGCTCCTGCGTACACCATAGCAAATGCAAACCTTTATCGGGTTCACATTCGGATCCGGCAAACCATAGAACGAGCAGGGACGCCCAAACATGTGGCAGCCTCCAACTTACGACCAGCTGTAGTTTTTAAAAGCTGGAAGCAGGTAACAGCTACGTCGTTTCTCGTATCTTGGGTGCCTTGGCGGCGTGTGGGGGAAGTCGACCCGCCAAGCTATCGACTATCTCCGACAGCGTGCGTCCGTAAGCCAGATCTTCGCCAAACAAGAAATCACTGCAAGCACGATATACGTCATACCTTAGACGCATACCCCAATAAGGGTTCACCTACTACTTTCTGAGGGTCCTCACTTGATGAGCGTGTATCCTCACACAAAAACTGAATTTTAAGAACAAATTAAAGTGCAACCCGAAGAACAATCCGGTGGACTAGGAATCTAACGAATATACAGTAAAAACATTTATAACCTAGAATGGGTTTGGGTAGTTCTGTTGAGGATCATAAATAGTTTGGCTGGAACATACTACTCCTGTCGTGGCACGCGTCAGTAAGGGTGTCGCGTTTGTGCCCTATTTGACACATACTACGATAAGGGTGCATCTAGGTTTTGTTTTAGCTCCTCACTCGAAGAGCTCTTTACCCCATCCAAAACCCAACTTTGAGATACAATGTGCGCTTAACGCGATAACAATCCCATGGCCTAGGCACACAACGAATATTATTCCAAAGAGCGATTTGCATTGCGACCAGTTTGGGTTAAGGAGCCCCGTCACCCAGATAACAAAATAGCTAAACAATACTACCCCGAGGCTCTGTCTCTGTGACAAGAGTTGAAGAGGTGGCACCGAGTGTCGGTGAACATCACTGGTGAAAACAAATAATAAAGAAGATACATTGGAAAGTTACGCTAGTACGTCAAAAGTGGAAACCAAATAAGACAAGAAGAGAGATGGAAAAAATAAGAGGAGAGCAGAAGAGGATAGAAGAGGAGGATTGATTAAGGTAGGGCTGACCGTCATGTCATTATCACGGAACGATTCCCATGCTGCGGGCAGATGTACTCCACGGGCTGGTGTACTGGCCGACAATCCGTTGTACAGTAACGTTCCCTGCACTATTCCCTGCAACGTGGCAGATATTTATGGTGGTAAGCTAGTCACCTTGTACTACTAATGCGATCAACTTCCCTGTGCTACTATTGCGATCAACTTCCCGATTAAGGTAAGTTGAATACAGTAAGCCGGCGAGAAGGAACAACCGCTAGTCGCGCCGCATATTATACTTCCCCGCATCTAGAATAAGATTCCCAGTGTACTCAAGCGTAGTGACTGCACATCAACTAGAAACTAGTGGACTGCAAAGTCCATACTTCATTACGCCCCCTTGATGACAAGTCAGTAGCTAGAGGAACCTTAGACTCTAAAGAATAAACACAAATGGTACGACATATTCAGACTTATGTATTCACAGCGGCGTTGTAGATGTAGTCATGTCACTCAAATAATCAAAATACGAATGGAACAACATATTCAGGCCTGTGTTTATGGACTATCACGTGGCCGGGGTGCCATGGATCACGTGTATGGCCCGAGGAAGGTGTAGGGTGCCAAGAGGCAAGACAGAAGTAGATGACCAGGTATCGATTATTAGAATCACATAACCAGAGAGAGAGGGAGAGGGTAGAGAGAGTGAGGGAAGGCATCATCCTCTCCCTCATCCCAGGACCCAAAAAGGCATCCAGGAGATTTGTTCTCGTATACCCTTTCGGGATAATACAAACCCACCGCAATCTCCGTAGAACATTTGCAGCTACACAAATCACGTGCTCAGACTCTACTACGAGTACGAGCAATCTCGACAGCCTCCCTACTCGTATGTACAGTCATGAGAACGTGACCAATAAAAGCCCCCCTGCTGTGAAGACCCGAAAATCATCCAAATATAGGACAACAGTCAAGTCCGATAAAACAATCAAGAACCCTTCCAAACATTTCAATTCAACAATCAAAACTAAACCCAATTCTCAAAACATAGAACCATCATATCTCAATTTCAAAACAAATTAATAACCGAAAAACGGAATCTCGAGTTCCCAAACCCAGAACCAAAAATGTAAAACTAAAACTGTGCTAACGTCCGCTCCCAACGTTTCCACGGTAACCAACACAACGCCGTCATAACTAGGACGTATGCGGCCGGGAATCAGACAATAATCGGCGTGCGAAATAGAATCAACACAACACGTATTTTTGCACAGAGAGCAGTAATATCCTTTTTAATACCATTGCTGCGTGGTATGCCAAAACAATCCAAACACAAGTATCCCCAAAAATACCAAAGCTCATACACCAGGACAAAAAAAAAAAAAAAAGAAGGTAGCAAAGCGATACACCCCCGAGGTGTGTCATTCTCAACCAAAAAAATCCAAAACCGTGAAAACAAAATATAACAAAATACCAAAACGATGCACCCCCAATGTGTGTCATTCTCCACCAAAACTCCAAAACCGAAACCCAAAATACTAAAGTACCCAAACAATGTACTCTCAATGTGTATAATTCTCAGCCAAAATACAAAACCTCAAAAACAAAACACTGAAATATGAAGATACCAAACAATATACCCCCAATGTGTATTATTTCAACCGAAAAAATCCAGAAACGAACAACCAAAACATTATATAACCTTTTTGTCCCGTGCCACAAATGAGTGGCCAGATCACCCAGACCAGCCCTGGTACAGAGCGCGGGAGGTAGTTGGGATTCTTATTCCACGGTAAAAATACTGCTAAACCTACGGCGATTGTACGTATATAGTCCCTACGCGCGGACTACAAAGTCCAAAACACAACCAACATGTTTTAAAAACGCACACGTACTCGTACAAAAATTTATTTTTTATCACGGTTACATCGAGAAAAAGGAAAAACGTATTCACAACACAACCAAAACTCCACGCTTCATGTGATGCTGCCTGTTGCTTGTTACAAAAAAACAAATTGAAAGCACCGTTGGTACCTCCACCACGGTACCCCTCCTCCCGCGGCGTAGGCTCATCCGATTCGGTCGGAACCAAAGACCCTGTCCTCTCTGCCTCACAGAGCCTGGTCGTCCGGCGTGCACAGCAGCGGAAGAGGCTCGCGAAGCTCGTGTCGCAACCACATGCTAGCCTACGAATCTCAACAGTTTTTGCTGAAAATTGATGCTTTCTCACGTAAAATAGCCCGAATCGACATCCGCTTCTGCAATGCCCAACCCTCAACGCACGCGCAACGGCGGGGTACGAGACCGGTCGCCCCAGCCCATAAATCCCACACTCTTGCCGCCATGAGTTGTAAAAAAACGCGAAGGCTGCGGCCTCTCTCGTCTCGGCCACACGAAAAGAGGGCCAATCTGGGTCCTGGCATCGAAAACATAACCTTTTTACCGTCACGAGCGAACATAGATGTTGGTTGACGGCACACTTTGCCCCTTGACGGACTGCTGTCAAGGACATCCCAACCCCCAAAACAATTATATTTTTGAAGAGGTTTTGACGGGCCAAAGCTACGCCGTCGACCGGAATCTTTGGCCACTAGACTATGATGAATCACGTACCGGTAGCTTAAAAAATTGAGCAACGTCCTGGTAATCGCACGAGTAGTTGGCGTGTACTCATTGCGCGTAGCAGTAGTAGAAGTAGCTGTTGGGCTAGATGCTGCTGGGCAGTATGCGCCCATCGCCGTTGGTGACCTGCATTCAATGGTAGTGCTCGCTTGGGCACTGCTGTTGAAGTTGAGTTGGCCATTATGTTGGCCATGACGGAGGCGGAAGTGATGGCAATTGCCATGTTTTATCTCTCGACGTTGAACTATGCACGATTTGCTGTCGCGTTTGTTCGTTTGGTGCAGGTTACAACAGAAGTTGTTGTGTGCAGGTAAGCTGAATTCCTCATCGGCGTAATGCTTGTAATGACATTTTGAACTCGATAACCTGGCTGATTGCAGTTTGAGCCGATCATTACTGCTTTACACACGATGTGACGCCCCTTTGATTTGAGCAAAGACCCGTTACGCAGGATAATGTTTAGAGAATTTTCTCCGAGTGTGACTACGTGCCTTATAAAAGCAGTTGTTGGAAGTTAATGCCCCGTTACTTCGAGTCTGACGGCGTACTTCTAGTGTCAAAGCGTCAAAGCAGTTGCGGGAAGTGAATGCCCCGTTTAGGTTGGAGGTTGTTTCCCCCGTTGGTATGCTGAGTAGCCGATTTGTCAACGACCTTGCCGCACGTTACAGCTCGTTTAGGTCTGCCCGTCGTAATCTAAAAATAATCACGAGGACAAACACTTGAGCGTACTTCGTGCTAGGTGGTAGCTTGAAGAAACGGTTTTACTGACGACATCGCGCGTATGATAGCGCGAAACCGGACTCCTTACCTGCTACACGCTTGAAAGAGCTAGCAGACTCCTTACCTGCTTCGCGCGTAAGCGTGAACGCAATCTCCTCTCTCATATATTCCTGGTGTATTTGACGTAGATGTGATGCCGATTGTGTCGAGGCTTATTGATGTTTGATGAATTTTCCAAATATTCCTCCGCACGTTAAGAAAGTGAAGATCCTTCCTCGTACTCTTTTGAAACGCCTGACGAACTCAGCGGGACGCCGTTGCGGGGTTCCAGTCGACGCGTAGATCAATAGGCGAGGCTCATCACCTGTTAGAATGATGCGTATCGAGGCTCTGTCTATGTGATAAGAGTTGAACAGGTGGCACCGAGTGTCTGTGAAGATCACTTGAGAAGAAGAAAGAAGATTGTTTGGAAAGTGGCGCTGGTAGGCCAAAAGCGGAAACCAAAGAAGAGAAGAAGAGAGATGGAAAGGGAGAAGAGGAGAGTAGAAGGAGCAGCAGAGGAGCTACTGAGGTAGGGCTGACCGTCACTTCATTATCACGGAACAATGCCCATGCTACGGGCAGATGTATTCGACGGGCTGTTGTACTGGCCGACAGTCCGTTCTACAGTAACGTTCCCTGCACTTTTCCCTGCAACGTTTCCCGATACTTATGGTGGTAAGCTGGTAACCCTGTACTATTAATGCGATCAACTTCCCGATAGAGGTAAGTTAAATACAGTACGCCGGCGAGAAGGAACAACCGCTAGTCTCGTTGCATACTACATTTCCCCGCATCTAGAACACGATACCCAATGTACTCATGCGAGGTGACTGCACATCAACTAGATACTAGAGGACTGCAAAATCCATATTCCAATACGCAGCACGCGTCGTTTCATCAATTTCCTATCCTGGTATGAATACACGGGCGTTGTTTTCCGGTGGCGAAACGTCTCCTCGCCACTGTGCAGCTGCTAGATATTGAGCTACAACCGTAGCGGAATGTGTATACCTGGCATACTGTGGCATTGGTTCTGAGAGGGCCGGCCCAAACAGCAATGCATTATACCACCCCGGGTACATTGATAATATGAAGATCAAACGTGCAATAATTAACACATCACACTTTCGGGTCGACGAGAGAATGGAAGCAATCGCCGACCCCAAGACGCGATGTAAGCAATGGAGACGTGTGCTACGATAGAGGTGCAGCGGTTTTTTTCTGAGGTTCCTCGATGGAGGAGCTCTGTACTTGACCCGGAAACTGATTTTGATTTAACTAAAAGTGCAACCCCGACGAACAAGCCCATGACCTAGGTATACAAAAAAATAATTCTGCAAAACAAGAATGACGTGCCGACGAGTTTGGGTTAAAGAGCCCGGTCACTCAGAAACACAAACGCTTAAAAGTGCTGTCTCTATCGTAGCACGCGTCTGGAACCAAGGCTACGGTCGGGAGGCAACCCCTATTTTCGCTATGTGCCGAGTTTAGGCCACTCAATACCGGATCTACGTGGACTTTATTAGCGCGTCAGAACAAACCTTTTTCCATGGTGGTGCATATCGCGAAACCGAAAAGCACAAAAACGGTACCCTGAGTCGCCTGAAAAAAATGAACTAAAAGTGACCCCCTTGTCGTAACCTTGGTAATGGCCAGCATCGCAGCCGGGCTATCGCCGGCACCGCAGCCAGAAGGGAGCGGAGAGCCCTGCTGTATGACTCGCGATATGAGACACGTGGATTTATGGCAACGAGAGATTGAGCCAACTAAAGGGCTGTTGGGATTAAAAATGACAACATATTTGTTCGAGCCAATTGAAGGGGGGGGAAATATAAAAGCCACGATTGCTTAACGGGTGTTATTTTTGTTTACGGCAGCAAAGCATAGCTCGCCGGTGGTCACGAACATGGGGCAAAAACTGTTTATTGGGCCATTTGTTTCAGCGGGGTAGAGCCACTCGCGCAAGCAGCTACTTGCTCCCGACCCCAGCATAACGAGGCGATGCCGTTGACACCAAACCAGGGTTGGTGAGAAAATAGTCGCGCGTGCTCAATAGGTGCAGCTCGTCCGCGTCGCCCCGAGGTGGAAACACCGTACCAGGTACTCCTCACGACCAGAAAACGGCTGGGGGGCGTAGACAGGAAGCTTGGTTTCGTAGTGATTGTTTCCTACGCATTGAATCGTCATTTCAATTTTACAGACGAAGAAGGACAGCCCTTCCCTGCACTGGTTAGCTCTTTGTATACACCGTGTTGGAGAGTACGCGAGATGCGTGCATCAACTACCAGGTTTCCCCGTACCTACGAATTTACGCCTCGTGTAAAGTTTGACGTGGTCATGCGCGCCCTCGTTGATGCATCGTACTACCACGGATACGGTAGAGGGGTCATAGTGTGCGCCTCGTTAGTTTCTACGTTTCGGTTTCGCGGTGTACACAGGTATGGGATTGCTTGTTACGCAGCGCCGACACAGTGTGTTCCAAAACGTGTTTAGGTAAGGTACAGAGCCGCTTACGATCTAACCTCGACAGAGAAAATAAAGGCACGCCACCTACCGTAGCCTTCATCGTTCGTATGTCGGGTCGCGGAACGTAACATAAAATATAATGCGCAGAGATTCGGGTTGCAACAGTTTGGGGCGAACATCGACCCACAGACGCATGCTGTAGTCAGGGTGCGCCTACCGTTTCGGAAGCTCGTCACTTGAGGAGCTCAATACCTCGCACAACGCCTGACTTTGAAAAAATATATTTACGGTTTGTGCGATGAAGAATCCCATGCGCTAGTCCTCTAACTAATTTTATTAAAAAAACGCAATCAGGGTTCTAACGGTTCAGGTAGCTCCTCTGTTGTGGGGCCCCGTCCGTACCAAGCGATTGGGCAAACCAATGCTACTCCTGTCGTACCACACGTTCACGCTCTTAGTGATTGAACATTCGTTGAACATTTTATTGTAGCCGCCGTCTATGACGCACAGCCACCTTCACACTGAGGCGCAGCCGTCTGGCGTGTTTCCCGCGTTGTTGCCATAGCCGTGTTTAAACGGAAAACTCTTCTCCACCCCGCGCGACACTGCTTTTGCCGCAAGAAGACTCGTCGTGGCTGGCACCGTACGCATGGGCGCACTCTTTCCACACAATCGAAGAGTGCGAGAGTTCTTCACCCATGTCACAGCAACGCTCGATCGCGATATTGTTTGTTGTTGCTGTCGACACATGGTATCACATTCTACAAACTTCGTAGTTAAGAACCAAAATGCTTGTATTTGAATCGCTGTATCTGGCGCTGTTCTTGCAAATGCATGCGAAAGGTAAGTAACCTAACGTGTTGGTGTTGATCAAATCTTTCGAAGTATGCATACTGCTGTAGGTAATACGACACCGTTACTATATTCCGTTTGCCACCCGACAACCTGTACCATGCGCTTCAACGCCGATCACTCGTAAACGTCGCCAGAAATACGAAAAACCAAGACAAACAGAAGAAATACGAACAAAGAAAGCCTATGCACGTAGGCTACTCCATGGACCTTTTGTCAAAGGTATACAACTCGTTTGTCGACAGGAGTCATTGCTGTTGTGTGATTCGTGCTTGCCTTACTGATATGCGTTCATTAGAGGTAAAACGAGCTCGTGCTGCCACCATGCTGAAAACGAACCTTCTGCCACGTCTATTGCAATAGGCCAGCTAATATTTGCCTCACATCCAAATTGTCTTGGTCTCTGCCCTCTCCATAGGCTGCACCGAACGTCTTCAACCACATGTACGAATTGTCAGTAGTCAACCCAAGCATCTCGCCATCGAGGAGAATCATAACCACTCAACCACTGGCGCACTTGGATATTCTCAATCACTCAACCACAAAGTGGTAGCTACCAGCCCCGACTGGCTCCTACCAATTTGTCTTTTAGGTACAGTAAAAGTGTTATCATTTTTGCCAATCTAAGCACCTTCGTATTGTGGGGCCATTGGCAAGAAACAAAACCATCCATTCACCACGCATTTAGGGGCACCCAGTTGAGGGCTGGTTGATCCCATATACAGGGATACCAAGTATTGAAGGTAAGAACCTCAACCGGCAAACACCGACTACATCATTGGCAACAGTATATCCAAATCGCAACAATCCAATATTTTGTGCCGCCTATCCTTGACACATAAACCCCCGATAGCCCGTTGCCTTCCCCGGCCATGAAGAGGAGGGGCCGCCGCATGGCCAAGCAACACCACGAAAACAACATATCGCCACAACACTATGACAACAATTTACCAAACACACACTGGTGTTGATCCAAAATGCCCATATGACCCTTAGGCCCGGGCCACGGCAAGGAGGCTCCGAATGATCGTGCGACATTCTTTGAGGGCACACCACTATCACAACAGTATACCAGACACGCGTGTTCATGAACAATTCCCAGAAGATCGTTTGTCGCGGCACAGGGTAAGGAGGCATCGTACGGGCAAGCCCCGCTATTCTCTGAGGCCACAGCACTACTATCACTTGTCACACACGCACACGCCATCGCACAAAATATCCCAACGACACTCACGCACGGGACAGAACAAGGAGGCACCGTATGATCACGCCCCGCCATCCTGTAAACCCACAACACTTCTATCACCAAATCAAATCCCCACAAATCCACACGTGTCCACACATCCAATCCAAACGACACCAAGGTGCGCAACAGGACAAGGAGGCTACGTATGATCAAGCCCCGCCATTCTGTGAACCCACGACACCACGACAACACTAAATCACCACAAACAATTTTTCATACAAATAATTCAGTCGACACTCACGAAGGGGACGGGATAAGGAGGCACCGTATAGTGAAGCCCCGTCATTCTGCTTCACCCCAAACACTCTGGCAACAATACATCTCCAGAGGCACACTTTTATACGAAATACCCAGAAAACACTCAGGCCTGCGACAGGGCAAGGCCCCACGACTCGCCCAGGGAGGCTCCGCGTAATATCTCGATACGCAAGGGCACCTTGGATCGTCCAAACTACCGGTACACCGACATACAGGTGACACCGTCTGTGCGTTGCAAGGCATTAAGCCGGACGGCCCAGGTGCAAACACAAACGATGAGCCATACGCTCTATAACTCTATACCTGGTAGTTTGTGACACAAGCCAAGAAACCAGCAGCCGATTTTCGCCTAAACGCAGATGAGCCTAACAATGACAGGCTCAATTCTCTCGGACATAGTTAAACCTTTGCCTAGTTACAAACAGAACGTGACTCAAAGAGTAAAACTGTAAATCGTTTGAATCCCGAACTCCACTCCCACGTCGATAAAGCGTATAGAAAAACAAAATACGTATTTAATTAAACCAAAACATTCCACGGAGTTCAAATGCAACGGCACACGGTCCTTCTTGACAGCACAAACGTATGCAGGATTTTATCCGTCGTCCTAACCCAACCAGATTTCAAAAGCGGAAACAGCGCCCGAAATCCCGATTATTGTATCTTCGGAAACATGTTTGTATAGAGGAAAATCTGCCCTACGTTTGAGCAAAAGTTCATGTGCTAATCTCGATGACGGTCGCTCTATCGCACGTTCAAGACCGAATGCTTCGTAACATGTGTGTACACTAGCACGCGACCGTGTGACGCACGTCGTGCAAAGAGACGGAAAATTCAGGGCACCTCGTAGAGCGTGGCCCTTAGCAACACAAGCAGAGGGCCAGGACAACCATCCAGCTCTATCACTGTTTCACTATACTTTCATTCAGACTTCAAACATAGTGCGACAAACACACATACAGGACAAACCCTGCAGCATTAGCCAAGAGGGGCATGTCACCAAGGGGGTATTTCAGAATAATACGGGAAGCATACACCGCGTAAAAAATCAGGAAGATATCATTCTGAACAGAAATACATGTACGAACCTTTGGGGTATCAACGTCAATATCACAAGGAACCTTACACTTCCGCTCTTAGAGTTAGTAGCCAAGTCCGCCAAGACAAGTGACGGGAAATATGCCAATACCCGAAATCGTTGAGGTTAGCACGTAGGAGTGTAGGCAGAGTCCGAGTCCTTATCGAAACAAGATCCGTCGTTGACCTTCAGATCGGCATCGCCAAAACCAGTGTTTCCCGACATAAGGGTGTCCTCACAATCCTCGAAGCGAATGGTTTCAGCATCATTGAAGGTGTTGTCGATGAACTTGGTGCGGTCGGCCTGCTTCAGCTTGATGCTCTCGTCACCCCCGCTGATGGTGTTTTCCGAGAAAACGTTGTCTTTCATCCGCCCCGATTCCACCACCCACGGATCGTCGGATCCCTCGTAGGTGAAAATGTTGTACCTGGGGGTGATAAACGGTAACAATTGGAAGAGAATAACGCTACTATTGCGCATGCAGCAAGTATCGTTCAGCCAGTGCTTGTTCTCATCGGGTGGTGCTGGATTTGCCGTGAGATAGGCCAACAAAACCCCAGAGAAGAAGGATCATGTATCGTTCTAGATACATACTCTACGATAGGGATGCCACTTTTCGGCCAAGAAACGTCTTTCGGACGGGGCTCCTCGTCTGAACAGCGGTCCAGTATCGTTGGAACACCTTTCGTGTTCGTTAGCCATTTTGTCGTATGCCTTGTTTCATGGGATCATTCACCGGGTTACACTTTCAGTACCATCTCAAAGGCAGGTTAGGGAGGGGTTAAATAACTTATGTAAGGAGTCTCAAAAACATTTGTTGTACCCTTGCCGTGGCACGGCTCAATAGAAAACCAACAACAAATAGAAAAAGGGTCCCGTGTACCTTACTGATACTATGGGACAACACACGCCGCATTACACTGGTACAAAACTGACGGGGGTGTATGAACCCGTCAACTCATTGCCGGCTCTCCTTTGCTAGCTATTGTGGAAACCCTTGCTCACTTGTCAGAGCCGCTGACGATATTCTTTGAGAATAGGTTGTCGGCGCATCCCACGGACAGCCTGATGCCATACTTGTTATTTTTGAAGGTGTTGCCAGACACCTCGGCATCGAACGTTTCCATCATCGCCATTCCCGCGTCGCCGTTGTCGTGGACGTTGTTGTCTAGGTTATGGAGAAACACAAAAGAAGACGCCGGTCGTATTCGATGGGTAAGTCGAGGCGGCCGTTAACGTACACACTGCGTATCCGAACTGGGAGCTCACCCCGTTTAGAAATGTTCCCCGTTTTGGAGACCAACGAATTGGCATTACTCCGGGAGAGTGTTTGTAGTTGTAAAATGGTTGAAGTGCGTACCAAACCTCTTATAGAGCTGTACCATCTTGGAGACAAACGAATTAGCCTTCCGTTGGGATAGGGTTTCCGGTAGTAAAAGGATTTACGCTTTACATACTACATTGGATATAAATCCGCCTGGCGTTCACAGATTAACGCAGGTTTTCATTCAAGTCAAGCAACGAATCACTACATTATTGTGCGACCAGAAAAATTCCAAGATTAAGTGAAACAAACACAAGCAAACAAGTGACTACAGTACTTCCATTCCATCACGACCCTGGCCGTACATATCGTGATTCATCTACGACTTCTCAGCACGACTCCTACTACAAGAGACCCTTTATATTTTGTGAAGTAACCCATCGAAAATATGGCAATAATACGCTACACGGTAGCTTGTCTTCGTATACTGTGCACCCTTCCCTCCGCGTAGCATGAGTTGAATCGTCCAGAACTTGGAAAGTCTAACTAAACCCTCTGCGGTTGTCTGCAACACGCGGACGTGTTGCAGCACGGATCGAAAGACACTTGGTGTATCAGTTCCTCACCTTTGACGATGGCGTTGTCGCTGCTGCGGTGAAGGAAAATGCCGGCTGATTCGTCACCGCCGCCGTACACCTCGTTTCCCTGGCCGTCGACACAACGCGAAGAGCGGTACGTTGATAAGGGTAGTTGGTGAACGGGGTCAATCACAATAGCGGCGGCTACGCACTGCCAGAATATTTCGAGTAAAAGTTTTGAATCGTGAAGTGCTCAATAATGCACGTAACACAGCGAAATTAATTGTCCAGTGGTACAGCAGCTCGGGTGCCGTGCTACGTTGCTCGGGTATAGCATGTGTTTCGCTTACTTCCTCTGGTTCAGCGACGAATGCCCATAATTGATCATGCTGGCGTCGTATTAACCCCTTCTGGGCTAAGGCAAAGAGTCCAAAAAAGTGAAAACTACAATGCAACCACCGGTCATTGGAAAACGAACCGTAAATCTAGTAGATTGTATCATTCAGCGCCCGTTTGGCATAGATCAACGCCATTGTCAAATGCGTAATTGCCTCATGTGACCAATACAGTAACCATCACTGAGATCCGAAACATGTTTCCCTCTGAAGCCTCAAAGAATCCAGAGTCTGCCGAATACCACACCTACGCTGATCCCATCGTCGGCGATGCGATCAGTGCACATCACGGTGGATCAAAACGGAGATCATGGTGCTCTTTCGAATCGACCCATACCTGGATGGACACTCCGTTGCAGCGCTTGGAGGCGATGATACCGTGCTTCCCGTTGTCGTAGACGGTGTTGTCGTGGATGGTCAAAAAGTCGCTGTCGTCGTGGGGGTCGAAGCCGTACGCCGTGTTGTCGTGCATCTTGTTTCTCCTCCAGTCTCCCTGCTGGTGGCCGTACGTGTAGACTCCGAAGTGGTTGTGGTGGATATTGGAGTCGTATATGTTGCCGTAAACGTCCACCTCCTTGAACACCGAGGGGTTGCTGCCGTCCGTGCAGTACCCTCGCACCTGGTCATTTGACAAGTAGGTATTACGGAGGTCCATAGTAATCAGGACCCACGACATACACTAAAACCTTTATATTACACCGCTTTTACTAATCATATTTGGTCCTGAAAACTACGTTCCTCCGTAATATTTGATTTTGGCGTAACAGCGGGGCGAGCGAGAGAAACAAATTGATTAAACGGTATGGCCTAAACAAATCAATGGACCCGCAGCGAAGCTCATGCTGCGCATTGTCTGATGCCAAACCAAAGCATCGCACCAAATATTCTCTTGGATGTGTTTTACAATCGTAGATTTTGTGGTATATATCTAGACCCTGCGTCCGGTTCAGCGTACACTGTGTGCCGTAGGCAGTCTTAATGTGCGGTGTTGTAGAGCTCTTTCAAGTGCGGAGGACCAGGAACAGTAGTAGGTAGACCCCTGCTGTAGCATGTGTCAGTGATTGGTTTTGCCGCAACTCGACGATGCCGTCCTTGACGCGTGGTACGATAGAGGTAGCACTTTCTGGCTGAAAATGTTTCTGACATGACGGGGCTCCTTAACCCAAACTCGTCGGAAATCCGTTCCTTTTTTTTGAAAATGTTTTTCGTTTGTAAACCTAGGTTAAGGGATTGTTCATCGTGGACCACTTTTGATTTTCTTCTAAATGCGTTTTTGGATGGGGCATACAGCTCCTCAAGTGAGGAGCCTCAGAAAAACAAATGGTGCACCTGTATCGTAGTATGCGTCCCTGGTTATCCTAGGGGTCGACAAGAGAGAAGCGGGACGACTGCTCAGCGCAACACATCGCCACGAAGAGATATGTTGATGTTAGGGACGTAAGGCAAAATACAGTGAGTCCCTGTTACTCTAATTTGAAAAGGAAAAACAATCTTGATTAAAACATACTGCTACCAGGTATGCTACTGCACTAGGTAGACATAACACATACGGTACATGTTAATATGTAATACATTAATTGTGTTTCCTCCCACACCAAACATCAGTAGTAGCCCGTACGTACCTCTTTGGCTGCAGTATGGCTTCGGGTATTCAGCACACGATGGCAGCACCGTATGGTTCTCGTCACATTTGGAATGCCGACACATGCTACCATAGAGGTGCACCATTTCTTTTCTGAGGCTCTTAACTTGAGGAGCTCTGAACCTCACCCACAAGCTAATTATGAGTAAACTGAAAGTGCAACCCGATGAACAAACTCATATGGCCTACGTATACAACAAAACTCAGATTGAGAAAAAACAAGAACGACATTCCGACGATTTTGGGTTAAGGAGCCCCGTCGTTCAGAAACGAAAAAGCCAAAAAGTGCTACGTCTATCGTAGGTAGCGTCTGCCGCTGCGTTTGAACGGGATTCGCGGTGTCTGCAGCTAAATCACAACATTCCGCTTCCAGCGCTGCTACCGTATCACATGTCCGAGGAGGCAACGACTACAGTAATCATGTTATTTGTGGGAACGATGTCGTAAACACCCCCCTCTCTGGATGTCTTCATCCTTTTATAAGCCATCTACAGGCAGGCATCGTCTAAATCAGCATCACCATATTCATGATCCATGATGGAAAATTCGATTCGCTCAGGCTAATGCTGCCCCACCCACCTTCCATGTGAGGCCGTAGGCCTCGGAGCCGTGGTATCCGAGGTAAGCCATTTCGCTGTCCTCGATGTCCATCCTTGCCTCTCCCATGGTGTTCTTGGCCTTGCCATCGCAATCCTCGTCTTCATCGAGGATAACCTCCGAGATGGCGCTGATGTACGAGCGACCATCGTCTTCCTCCTCGTCGACGCCGTTCTTAGAGGTGTCCCACGCGAACACCTGATAGGTGACGGGGGAGGGGGGTTATGTCCGATGTAAGTTTGGCGCCATACAGCACAGGACACCAAAATATTGAGCGAGCTGGCGTATCAGCGGTCGTCACTGTAGAAAATACTAGAAGCTTTTCTGCTGATGAGGTTGGATACTACTGTACCAGGTACATCACACGCATAACAAAATACAAAAACCCCAACGGAGTACATTAAGGCAGTTAGGAGGTTCAACAGCTAAGAGCATCTGCCACGCTCCTCATTCCCACCCTTCTAGCAAAAAACAGAAATACTCTCCCAGGCTAGGATTCTTACTTGGAAGAGGGTGCGCTGTCGACTATAATTATTGTAACGGCTGCTTGAGGATTTCTTGTTTTCCTGTGAACCCCACCCTAACATTCGTATCTACCCTGTTTCTCGTTAGGTGTGGCCTATGCTATATTATTGTTCGGGGGGCGGGGGGTCGGACCCCCTTAACTCAAGGACCTCGTCTGCGCGATCCAACAATGGCATACAGGTGATGGTTGCGATGCCGATGTATATTTCAGCTTACATACATACGTGAAATGTATAATGCAGTACATCCCTGGTCTCATTGAAAGGGCCCAGTTTTTGTAAGCCATACTTGCTACCACGCGTGTTATTTCGTTGTCCGTTCTTTTTTCTTTTTTCTTTGTGTTTTTTTGTTGTCTCTTTCTACCGTGCGATTTGCCTGGTTTGATGGGTTCGCGTATCCCCAACTTTTCGTACTCAGCACGTTTGTCATGGGATGGCCAAATTTCCCTGGTGAATTTGAGATGCATTCCTCCATCTAATTGTTTGTGACTACGCGGATTGAATTACCCAAGGATCCAGAATCGGCGCGGAATAATAGATGTGCTAGATGTCCATGAGTAGGGAGAACGGTGAAACGTCACGACGCATACTACGGCAGGGGGTAGATTCCAATATCGGTTTTATGTCTCTCCTCGTGTGGGGAGCTAGCTCATGAACAGTGGATAAAAACATATAATACGGCATTCCGATGTGGCTATGTATCTAACGAATATGAGTGCAGAACACAAAAACGGCGTTCCAAGTGGTTTGGGCCTTTCCTCACTACCAGGTATTGAAGACCTCCTTCCGTCTGAAAAATCAGGGCCAAACAGTGCTACAATTATCGTAGCCAGCGTCTGACACACACATCACGCATTCCGTCTAAGAACTGAACGACGATTGGTTTCTTTCAGGTGTGGAAACACTAAATACGGTTGAGTGGGGGGCACCCAATAGTGCCGGGTGGGTAATGCCACTGCTCTGTATGGTGGAGGCGACATCGCTTGGAACGAAATGAACTTTCTGTCGTAATTTTCTAGAGTAATCCTATTCACAATAGTGCCGTCGCCCTTAATAGCGCCGGAATTTTGGGCTGGCACATACTGGCATTATTGGGAGCCCCCCACACTGTCCCTGGGAAAATTGGCATCGACAGGCTCCGAGCCTGACCGCGCGACTGCACGACCTATGTGCTTTGACATTTCTGGACACAATAGAATTCACGTAAAAAACAACGACAAATTCCATCAACAAGAACGGCAACAACAATAACACCAACGACACCAACACCAACGACAACAACACCAGCGACAACAACAACAACAACAACAACAACAACAACAACAACAACAACAACAACAACAACAACAACAACAACAACAACAACACACATACCTTGGTGCTGACGAAATCGAGACTTCCTCCGTGGCCACGCAGGTTGATGATTTCATCGTCTGTGCTTAGCAGGCGGAGCTCGTCTGCGTCACCCTCAGCGGAGGTACCGTGCACCTATCCGCCATAGGAAAGGGGCCGGTCGACGGGTTGGAGGCAATTGGGTTAACCCTAACACTAACCCTATCCTAACCCAGATTATCAGAAAATACAAGCTATTTTTTTTAATAAAAATACAAGCTTTCCCTTCGGGATGTGGTTGGCTTGAATGATTAAAGTTGCCGCATGTCGAAAAAGGGGGAAAACTCTCCAAACTAAAAAACGAAAATATCCACCGCGCAATTTTCCTGGCAAGTAACAACGCTGACCAGCCCAGACGAGTTTATATCTTAGTCTAAGCGCTTCCCCTTCGGGACGCGGTTCGCTTGAAATCCAAGGGGCGTCGCAAGCGAAGAAGGAGGGAAAACCAAAGAACTCTTGGAAAATAGTGTATAAAATACCCACCGCGCAAGTGACCCGGCAAGTAACACCACCCAGCCCAGACGAGTTTACAGCTTGGTCTATCATAAACGCATCATGTTTACATTGCAAGGGGCCCCTTTGACACTAGAAACCGAGGGAATATCTCTCCACTGATTTCACAGAAGCCCAAGACCGATGCCGTGCACCATTAAATGTAGCTCAAGGCACACATCGTGTTGAGGAAGCGCGGCATATGTGCACCAAGAATCGCAGAAAGACGGTACTGGCATATGTTTGGCACCACGATATACAGTAGTTTGTGGTTGAGCTTCCGGCGGTTCTTGACATCGCTCATAGTTCTACCTGTTGTTTATAGTAGCCGGTCATTTTCCTATCTTTGTGCGGCGCTTGGCTTTCTGATGCCCTATTAATGCATATATACATGAAACTCACAGAGCCTACGTCTTCAAGTGTAATTAAAAAAGGACGCTGCGATTTGGTTTCCCTGGACGCACGCGCTCGATCGCTGTACACATGCTCAACTCGCATCGATCGACAGAGTAGCCAAATTATTCAAACCAAAAACAAAGATAAACATGTGTGAATCACCTGCAGAGTGATGCCGTCTTTGACATACAGGGTCTTGGTCAGAAGCCAAGTTCCTGTCACTGTTTTGCTCACTTCGCCGCTGCTCCGATCAACAGCGTACAACGGTTCGCTTCCATCCAGAAATTCCCAGATCTTTGTGAGGGTCATGCAGCCACCGCGAGTGGTGCCGTCGATCGATTCGAGGTACAGCCGTTCCGAGGATACGGCGTATCGGATAGACACTGTCGTGCTGGAGTCGCAGGCAGGTTTGGCGATGGCGGCGTTAGGGGAAGCTGACTCTTGTGCATCGGCTGCCCTGGCTGCTAGTAGGCCGATGATGACAGCCACTCGAAGCATTGTTGTCGGCATTTGGTTCCGCGACAAGGTTACGGTGCAGCGTTCTTTCTTTGTTTGCCCCAGTGGTGCTTGATGCTGTGGAATAATGAGTGATGCGTGGTGGGGTTGCGGTGGAATTGGGGTGGTGTGAGGACTGGTGGTGTAGTGTACCAGGTATACAGTAGCGACAACTCGGAGGGCATACGGGAGTTCAACAGCGAAAGAGGTTTGGTCAACGGGAGAAAACACGCACAGTCAGCGACAATAGTGTCCTGAGGCACTGCCTACTAGTGTAGTAGTTTATTGAACCTTTAAAGGTTTTTGCTGCCGGTTTAAACTTTGGTTATGGTATTGTCTGGCGTGTATAGCGTTCAGCATTCAATCCAAAAAACCATATATATACACTTGTATGGCATTGAAGTGTGGTCATACTAAAACACATACAGTTTAAGCGTACACTGAAACACACTCCCTTTATATATGCAGAGTTTACGATGGGCATTCAGAAATCGACGCACCTTACTTGTACGGCGGTCAGTATAACATAGTATAGAAAAGGCACATCGAAAACCCATCTCCCCGATCGTCATACACGCGGTTATCGGTTCAGAAATCGGTGGCTTTGGCGAGTTGCTGCTGCTGCTGTCCTATTGTCACCCATACTATAAATTGTATCTGTGTTTGGCTTCCAAGCGCCTGTGTTTGGCGGCTTCCTTGCTTACAAGCCCAAACAATCCCAGAAGAATCCATGCCTCCAAAAAATCTTGAATATACACAGATACCCCTTGTACAGGGAACAGCACGGCAATGCATATCGTTGGCGCTGAACACGTGCTACGGTCGTGGTGCGCCTTTCATTTCCAGGGCTACTCACTTGAGGAGCTCTGTATCTCTCACCCAAAACCCAACTTTGAGAAATAATGTGAGCTTGACCCGATGAACAATCCCATGGGCTAGGTACACAACGAAGATTTTTGCAAAACGAGAATCATCAATGGCATTCCGACGATTTGGGGCTAAGAAGCCCTGTTGCACAGCTTTTTTTTTTTCAAAACAAAGTGCTACCCACATCGTAGCACTTGCCTACAGTAATAAACTCAAATATTGAAATTGTTGGTTGATGGGCGTCAATGCGTTGATAGTGCCTACACTAATACGGGCCTACAACAGTGCGAATAACGCGATACAGTAGATACGAGTACCAGGCCGATATCCTCGGTGGAGGACAAGATATGACAGGGTGAAAGTGGGTGTCGCTGTTTCACCACGAACTGCGGCGCATCTGCGAACAAAACCAAACACGCACTTGGGAGTACACAGCAGTGTGCAGGTCAGGGAAAAACCACCCTTGTGTTATTATTGTGGATGTTTTCTACCTTTCGTAACCGATTAACCCGGTTTTCGGTTAGCTGGTTAAAACCGGCCGAGAAAACAGATCAATTAGTTTTTCGTTTCTGAGAGTAACGTCTCGTACTATTTTCTCGGTTTTTCGAAAATGCTACCAGGTGTCCATCTCTACTCACGACTCCCGAAAACCGTGCTCTCGCCAAAGCGAGCCACCTAGACACTGCGGCTTGAGTCCTGCTAACGACCATCGCTGGAAAACGGTTTTCTCGCCAAAGCAAGCCAACAAAGCACTGTGACATCACACAAAGCCCTCCGCCGTTCTCGGTCTACGATTTGTCCTACAGTGCATGGAACATGTGGGGATGAGCTGATAATGAGCAAATGAAATTGTTCCGTTGACCCCAGCAGCATCTAAGGAAGACATTGACCAATATCCTCGGGGAATAAGACATATGTACAAACGCGCGGCCGAAGTATCACGCAGCGTGCAAAGATGAGTGTCGACGTCTCAATTATTTATAGTCGTTATCACAGCTGCCGTATTTGAAGTATTTTTAATAAAAAACAACACCAGCTACCATACTACCAGAATACACATACAAATATAATAGTTTTTCAAACAGGATCCGAAGAACATCTCGTCGCTGCAGCAAGTCAAGCTCGTGGAAAGCTGCCTTAGGATATCATACAAAGCACTTCACGCTTTTTGGGCTATGCATTGTTCTCGTAGAGTTCATCTAACACGGGGATGAGCCGACGGCAAGCAAAAACAACACCAGACACCAGAACACACGTCAAAATATCGTAACAGTCCAAAAGCATAGTTCCCAAACAAACCCAGAGAGTATCTGGTCGCTGCAGCAAGCTGAGCACGTAGATAACTGCCTTCACGCCAAAGCGATCCAACAAACACTGTGGCTATAGTGGTATTAGGCAAAGCGCCTAACCCTTTTCAGTCTATGAATTGTTCTCGTACAGTGCATGCAACATGGGGATACAGGCGTCTAAGACAAGTACGAGCAAATGCGATAGCACCAGATACCAGAACAAGCATAAAAATCTCGTTGTTTCTCGACCAAAATCCGAAGAACATGAACACACACGTAAGTGTCATAGCCCTCCTCAATCAAAGTCTGAAGGACATATCACGGGTGCAGCAAGCCAAGCACGTACAAAACTGCCGTCTCACCAAAGCGAGCCAAAAAACATTGTGACATGTCACACAAAGCACGTCACCCTTCTTGGTCTATGGAAGTGTCTCGTACAGTTCGTGCGGGCCATGGGGATGAGCCGAGCACCGTCAAATGCAACAACACCAGATGCCAGAACATACAAATGTCATAGTTTCTCACACAACGTCCAAAAAACATGGGCACATAAACATCATAGCTTCTCAAAGTCCGAAAAACATGTCGCTGCAGCAAAGCAAGCACGAAAAGCTGCCTTCTCGCCAATGCGAGCAAAAGAAACATTGTGAAATATCACGGAAAGCACTTCACCCGTCTCGGTCTACGAGTTATTCTAGTATAGTACATGCACCATGGGGATGAGCCGAGATCGGGTAAATACAACAACACCAGATACAACACGTTGGATACCATAACAAACATGCAAATGCCATAGTTTCTCAAACAACGTCCGAAGAACATGATAAACACACATAAATACCAGGCAGCTTCTTCAGCAAGGCAAAATCACGAAAACAACTGCCACCACTGAAGGCACACAGCAGGTCGTATACACGCCCTTCGACTGCCGCTGCGAGCTGTGAATCACGCCCAGAAGGATTCCACCACCCACGGCTGGCTCCGTCGTTTCGAAACGCGCAATGGACGAAACGCGTCATGGGAAACAACAAAAGGTTATCAACAAGAAAAAAATGCCCCTGAAAATCACTCACATTCAGAACACGCAGACTAGGTAGCGCTGGGCGTAGGACACAGGATAGACGTGTGTGCGCAGATCAGAAGATATAGCTTGGAGGGGAAACCGCAAAGTGACCTAGTCGGGGCCTAACAGGTCGTGTCTTGAAGCGAAGAGATTGCGGAGAGGTGGGGGCAGAACGTGTGTGGGATGAACCGACTGACTGCTGTGTAGTGATGCCGAGCTCAATAACATCTCCGACCCCCCCCCCCCGTCCCGCTAGAATTGATGGATATCTGCCATCTTCGGCAAAATAGTATATATTGCCGTACGGTACAATTTACCTGGTTCTACGGTACGAGTATTCTTCGCTGATTCGATGTTGTTGTGCTGTGATACGTACTCGTCACGTTTCGGGTATGATATCAGATATCCGACCACTTGCGCTATCTTCGAGTTACGGTAACGGGTTTTCACACATACCTGGTAGAAAGTACTCTTCTGTCCGCAAAACAAATAACGTTATGCTGTTCATGTTATTAGTGATTGAAAATCTCTTATATAATTCCGACCAAAATGATACGGGGCGGGTTCTACTGATAGTTTCGCGGCATGCAGCGGTTTCTACGTTACATCGCTTAGTTTCCACACTGGTACGGCAATTTTGTTGTCATCGTATTTGATAGGTTGGTGAGTGGCCAACCCGACCCGATCTGAACTGAACACGACCAATCTCCCTCAACCTATAGCCTGGTCTATATAGTGCATGGCTGCTGCCGTGACCAAAATCGACATCCTTCGCGCTGAGTTTGCACGAAACCTGCTTGACATTCTGCCTTGCTGTGGCTGCGCAGATCACGGGACTGTCAGCTAGGAAATTGCTTGGAAAGTAATTTACGGTCAAATATCACCCACAATATCCACAGAACCTAAAACACGACTGGCTCTATGTGAGGTCTTGGTACGTACCTGGTACTACTGCTCTTGGTTGTATAGGGTTAGGTCTCGTGTAGACGAAGACATGCGCTGCTGCTGTCGTTGTGCTGTTGCTGCTGCTGTTGCTGGTGGTGGTTATGTTGTTGCTGTTGTTGTTGTGGTTGTTGTTGTTGTGGTTGTTGTTGTTGTTGTTGTTGTTGTTGTTGTTGTTGTTGTTGTTGTTGTTGTTGTTGTTGT
>JAYJMJ010294889.1:0-10473 GCA_036873875.1 Laminaria ephemera
GCGATCGGAGTATCACACACAGCTTGCAAAGATGAGTTTCGACGAAATCCTAGATCTCACAGCTGTTGTGTATTTTTGATTTTTTTATAAAAATGCCGTGAAAACACAAACTGGACACAGCAGTATGTGTACGAGTAGCCATGTATTTTCGCCCTTCTTGCTACGGTATCAAGCTCTGCGAGGATAATGGATGCAGTACACAGGAGAGACGTTTCCTATTGCGAGTACATGATAAGAGTGTAAATGCAGTACTGCCACTGCCCTATGCCTGGTACCTGATGCCCCGTACCAGGTATACTACAGCAGTAGCACTGCTACTGCTGCCACAGCAGTAATAGCACCGCTACTACTGCTGTGCCTACAAATCAAATCATACCTGGCAGCTGATACACGTGACCGCACCCCCCACCCCCCAACAATGACCCGGCTCTAACTTCAAGTTATGTGTCCCAAAAAAGGATGTTGTGTTTCTGGGGGGGGTCTGACGCGAGTATCTCACCTGGTTCCGGAAGCCCTTTCTTTGTGCTTGCCAAGCCGTTTTCCACGTGCGAGGACACCCTCAAATATCACGCCAGTGATGAAGCAGACGTGGCGCACACCGCCTAATCCCGGGTGAGCAGCTGCCTCCGCTTTCCGCTCTTTGACGGTCCCTGTCCCCATCAACTCTGGCTGGCAGCTGGTGTGTTCGCAGCACGGGAAAGCAACTGCCTTGCATGCCTTTATCGCCCCACTCGAGGGCCTGGTCTGGGAACCGATCGCCAGCAGCGTCGAAATGGGCAGCCACCTCGCCCGAGTTCGTCCCCTCTTTGTGGTACTGAGCCCACGCGACGTTTGTGAGAAACAATTACTCGTCCTGCTCCTCCATATCAGCTGCTGTGCGTGTGCTCCTCCGTCTCTTACTGGTCCTTTTATCGTCTCCCTGCTCCCGGGGTGCCACACGCCGCCGAAACCTCCTGAGAAAACATCTGTTTGTGCTGTTGGCTTGAGTACTTGGCTACGTAAAACTCAAGTAGTGTGTCCCGTTTCAGCGAAAATGAGACACATTTCCCTGTCAGTCATATTGCTTCATGTAAATTCAATAACGATTCGTGATTTCACATTTTTTGTCGTACTGTCGGAACCTAACCACGCTTCTCGTTTTGTAGTCCTGTATGTAAACAGCATCTCCTATGCACTGTTGCAGTACATTTGTGATTTAGTCATTTTTTATCTCACTTTTATTTTCCCGCTTCTGGACAAGCCGTATCACAGGTGTCGTCTCTCCCACCCGGTGCGTGCCTTCATTTTTATCGCTCAGAGGGTTCAGCATTCCCAACGCTCGTCGTTTTTATTCGAAGAATTCTAACTCACGTGCCCGCGCTTTCCGCAAGTCATTTGTGTTGCACAAGAAAAAGTCCCTACGAGTCGTAAGAGTATGCACTCGGGGGGGCTGCAACCTGCGAAATCGACCTTAGAGTTACGAGGTTAACCCACTACGCCATCGAGGCCATATCCTATGTCAATTTCAAGTTGTTTTCACCGGCATGACCGGGAACGAGAAACGCTGTTAAATTCCGTGTGTCTACAATCGAAATCTGAATAATCAAGACCGTGTCCAGACCTTGCCATAATACTTAGCACGGAAATTTGTCGTCTTGATGAGAACCCTCGTGGTGACGTCCATCGCCGGATTGCCGTCGTCATTGTTCGGCCGTGGTAGGTCGCAAGCTCCTCGTCATGTGGATACATTCCTTACTGTACAATCCAACCGGGCGCCACACACGCCTTGCTGAGTACAGTCTTTGTGCGAAAGACAGCAACGTGTGGGGTTAGGGTTAGGATTAGGCTTTGGACTGTCATGTATTAACTAAAATCGTTTGCTGTTTCTGTTGCATTCAGCGGTGCCCCCCGGAAGGTACTGGAGGACTCCAAATAGGGGATGAACACAATTGTGTTTAGGTAACTCGTTCGCGCGGCCCAGACCCACACTCACAAAATGACAGATGCGTATTTTTTTGGTGCAGCGTGGCAAACATTTCAATGGCGGTCAATGTCGTGAACCCGCAAGCATATAGATATCCACCCGTGTGAATGGTTCTAAATCCCTGAAAAGAGGGCGCGAAATAGTTACCCTCATATCGTAGCCTTGACTCAGCTGCGTCCTTCTATTCGTTTCAAACACCTTCACGGTGTGCCTTGCTTGCTGTGCGGCCATGGTGTACGTTTGCAGGCAAAGCGGATACTGGCGAGCTACAATATCACCGGCACATTCATCGACATAGACAAGGTGCGTTACACTCACCAGGTTTACCAATGTGTGTGTTTTGGTTGCCTGGGTTGCCGATTCTTGCGGCGGCGGCTCGTACGACCGGCAAACTAGGCGTTCGAGACAAACACCTGGAAGAGTCTAGATTGGGGGAATGATCGTAGGTGCTGCTCACGATAGTTTTTTTTTTTTGTTTTACCGTGTACCTGGTAAGGGATTCTGCTAGTGTCTTTGCGTGGACCGAGCGAAACAAGCGCGCCAGTTTTACCTCCACATACTTACACGACGTTTTTAGACGTGGAATCTTAGAAAATACGGTCGGAGCGTCCAACTTAATTGCGCGAACGACTAAGATGGAACTCCCCAGGACGCTGTGTTAAGCTTCGGGCGGAGGTTCTGCGGTTTCGTGGCCGCCGAGTATACGGTCGTCGTTCCTCACCTTTATGTTCCAAGGAGGTAAATAACTTGTAAGCTACCCGTATCAAGTTGCGCCGACTTGCATTCTTTTTCTTTTATCACTGCTGAGCATTGCAGTTTTTGAGTGTATCCTAACGCTTTTTTTTCGTACGTGTCGATGGGGCATGCTTCATGCGTGCATAGGAGGCCGGCGGGTCGGAGCTGTGGAAGGAGATGACGAGCGGTGCCGGAAACCACACCTCTGGCCCGCAAATCTGGATCAACAAGAAACATATTGGTGGCTGCGAAGACCTCAAGGTGCCTATGCACACCCCACCAAGTTGTAGACACGATGTAAACAGGACTTGTCTTGGAGGACACTGTTTGCTGCTTGCAATGCGTTCGAAACTCTCTACCGTAACCCACTCATGCTGTTCATGATTCTGCAAGACATATCGCGTCCACGGGCTTGATTTTCTGGAAAGATGGGTTGAAGTAGAATAATTGCCAGAAATCATATCCGGTTTTAGGTAAACAATCAATGGTCTATCAACAGCCGTTGTGTTGTGCCCAGGTACCTGAGCACACCGAAGGCAATGCTAATTCGGTGTGAATTGCCTGCCGCGAATGATGAACGCAGCTGTTAGTTACCGAGGAATCGAGTGTATATCAGTGGCACCGCATATCAACATAATACGGCACCGCAACCCTAGAGCTGACAACATATAGGTCATGTGCCGGGCTGATGTAGTGAAACCGCTGCCCTAAGTAGGGATACAGCCCGTTGATCCGGCGTCCGCCCCCAGCCACGACTCGCCATCCACATATAGGTGGCATGTTATGAGGTTTCAATGCTGCATGTGACAGCCATTTGATACATTAGAGTCATCGCCCATCGCTGGAAAACGTTCCCAGCAGAGATCAGGCAACACCGCAGACTGGTGGTAATGCACAAACAGACACACAGCCTATGTAGACCAGAACATGGTTTTGAAAACAACGCGTCGGAAACAAGCGGCCATGGAGGCGGTGACCAACAATGATAAAACCGGCAACCTAGAATAAGAAACGCCGAAGAGAACCCCCTCGAGACCGCGGTGCTCATTCAGCCGCCTTGCCGTTCCCAAAGCCGCACACCAACTAGGCCGTTTGTAATTCAGCAATAATTATGTCTCACCGAATATAGCCCTGAGCATGACACGCCGCGTTAGTGACAGGCTTCATTGTTGTGAGCGTGGGGTGACGTTTGCTTTTTGGGTGTCTTAATGACACCCGATGTCCACGTCACAAACACGACTTGTGATGGCAGGGAATACAATACCGCTCGCTGGAGATTGGTTGAATGTTGTTGACACCCTCTAGGGCTAACCCCAACTTTAATGGAATTTACGCGTGCCTTGGCGTTACCGCAGACCTTGGACGTGAAAGGCGACCTCGAGCTTCAGCTGAGCGGCATTCCCCGGCAGATGACAATTGCAGATGCCGAGGAAGGATCGCCGTCGGTTCTGAAGGTTGTTGGCGATTATGATAGATGGGAAGAGGTTACGACAGTAGAACCTGCTTCCGCGATGGTAGGGATTGCACCAGGCGTATTGGCCAGGCAACCCGTGACGGATAATGATGATGCATCTAGCTGTCATGATCTGAGTACGTATGATCGGATTCGCAGAAGGTACGGTAGATGAAAGCATTGTACAATGCTTCAGAAGGATGCCAAACGCCCTGCTCGTTTAAGTCGGCTTATCACGTTCGTTGTGAAAACATGTTAGTATCTGTCGGTCGGAAGTTTTCCCTGCTTCTCTTGTAAGAAGTTTCGGCACCACCTGCTAGCGTACCTAGCGTTGACAAGAACCACGATCCACGACCGAATACCTATGTCATTCATCGGCGCGCTGACGTTGGTACGAATCAGCGCCAAGAGCCAAACCGGCCGACTCGACGCAGTTCTTGGATATCCCACCGCAATTTTTCTTTTCTTCCTGTGACTCTGGTCTCAGCATATTTCCCGTTTGCGATTGTCCGAACGCCGTCGCATAAACTGAACCCGACAATCAAGTAGAGCCTAAAGTGCTGTTTGATCAGAAACCGACAGCCCTGTAACCCTTGAATTGCCGGTTTGCAGAAACAGACAAGACGTCGTTGACCCCTGATTGTTATCGGTGTTGCTCTGCCGTGGACCCTATTTTTCTTGCTGCAACCGTGCGTGGCAACCAGCCACCCGCTGGGTTGTCCGTGGATTCGGCCGTCGCCATCTACCCTGGCCGGGAGTCGGCGTTCCACGCGCCTTTCCACTTCCCCCCTACCGTTGACCACCGGGTGGTTCGCTTGTACAGTGTCATCACCTTTTTCATCGCGTTCTTCACGGCCTTGTTCGCCCATCGTGACACGACGGAATGGGTGGTGAGTGGTTTTGAGGGAGTCTTGCGGGGCCTACGCGCTCACAGTTTAGCTGTACCCGACAGTAAGGGAGCGGCGAAAGTGGCGGGGGGGGGGGGTGTACTCAAGAGTCGCTTGCCTTAGTCATATGACCGTTGATCACTAACCCCTTTCGAGACCGAGTGGAGGGGAGGGGCAGAAAGTTGAAGGAACTGTCTCAGCTGCAAGGTTAACTTTCGGTTGAAGATCATGAATGGCAGTCGCGTATTTTGTTGTTTCACTGAGAGGGGCAGACACCTGAGGATCCAGCGTGATATTCTCGGTTTTTAGAGCATGTACTGCCCCCTTTATCGGATGAGGCGTTCATTGTTCTAAATATATACCAGTACATTTTGCTCATCCCATCTATTATCTTCGTAAAATTTATTTCTCCTTCTCACTCCGTAGTCGTAACTCAGATCCGGCGGCACTAAGCAGGCTCTTCCACCTCCCCACTACGGTACGCACCTCAATTTTTTTCGCAAGGATAATTCAGCACCTTCTTCCCTCGTCGACTGGCGTCGAATCGGGCTTACGAACGCTTTACAGCGTTCTCGGCAGTTGGTGTATCTAGAAATAAAAATCTCCATACCGATATTTGAACCCCTGACTCCAACCTTAGTTGTATTCAAGGTTAACCACTAGATCACCGGGGCGACCGGCTATGGACTTGTTTGTTCCAGTGCCGTAATGGCAGTATTGAGTTAAACACAAAATCTAACACTCAGTCTGTGAATACAGCACTATGATTTATCTGTCGGAATATACGATACTCCCCTTACCGAAGACCGTCTTCGTTGTGCAATGCACTTTTTCGTTGCGATTCCGTTTGACACCTAACGTTTTTCTTACCATTTGTCTACGTCATCCGTGTCGTCGAGTTAAGCTGCCAAAGAAACGGTACAAACCAGCAGCGTTAAAGTATAGCTTCCAGGGGAAAGTGATAATTTCTTCTTGCGCCGTGGTGACCGATACATTTCTCGAACCTCGCAAATGGTGGCCCTTGCTGGTGGCGACATACGACCCCCACCCCCTGTCTCTAGAAGCAGCTTTCCCTTCACGCCACTCACCCAACGTCTCACCACGATTAGCCCTTGGTGCAGGCATCGTCTGCCTGGTTTGTCAACCCTCGACGGGCATTGTCGCGGTATTTGGTGATCTGACCGGCGACGGCCATGTCAATGATTACCCCAAACACCCCCCCGTTCCTTGTTCTTCAAATGCTGCCACAGGTGTTCGGCTTGTTTATGGAGTTTGTCTTGAGCTTCACCGGGTTCCCGAGCCCTGTTGGCCTCGTCGCCGCGCTTCCCTTCGCCGGCACAAAGCCCACTTTATCGTAAGACCCGTACGACCAAATTGTCATGCTTGTATTAGCACCGTCAATTTTCCTCATACTCTTCCATGTCGGGAGCACAGGTTAGTTTTAAGGCATGGGGACGTTGCCTATTTTCCACACGTTTTTTATTATCATTGAAGTTTTCACAGCATCCCACCCACGGTTATCAGCTACCCTGAGCCTACACCTAGCAAAACGGTGCAGCACGTTGACGCCGATCCGGCTTGGGGAGCCTCAAACTATGAATTACTACAGGGGTATAAGGAATGACAATTGGCCGGACTATAACCCGCGCTTGCTCGTTTATCACATATTTGATTTTATTAATGTGAAAAAGACTCCTGTGGAGGTTAGCGTAGTTCGTGTCCGCTATTTTAAGTTGTCGTTGGTCTCACCCCTCTTTTTGTTTGTTTTGCCGATTTGCGGTTGTTAGGGCTGGAGCGCCGCAACAACTGTCCCACCTATGTAGTATGCTTTTTGCTGTTGTCGGCTGGACGTGCCTGGTCCTGGATCAGCCCATGGTTGCCCGCATCGTGCTGGTAAGTCCTCGTCTCTTCTTGGCGATTTGGTATTTGGGATGACAATGACTAATTTGTTGCAAACATGATCTTGTTGTGTTCAGAACGAACGGTGTCGTGATGACGGTCGCCATTGAGTGTATCTTCTCTCGTCTGTTCCACAGGCAGCGGCATTATTTTCAGCGGTACATGCCGCACTATGAGCTGTTTGGGAAACATACAATTGGCTATTGGACGACCTTGGTGTAGTCGATCGATGCACAAGTGTTGACGAACAGCACTGTCTCACATATCCGGGTCCAGAGTTACGGATGGTACAGGTTGCATTGGTCATCAAGCGTCAGACAAGATCATATAATTATATTTTTTCTTTTCGGCGTTGCCTATGACGGTGTATGCTCCCTCGCTACTGCAGGCCATGCTTGCTGGTGTGGCATTTCTTCAGGGGTTCCTCAACTTTGGCGTGTTTTCCACCAGCCTCGACTACCTCGTCAAGTGGGGACTAGTCAGCAAGTCGGTTTACCGCATGCACGTCCACACAAAGTGCGTACCATAGTTTCATAGCTTTAGTGGTAACATTTAGTGACGACACGAGGTGCTTCCTAGATTAATATTGCACATACTTTTGTGTATCTTCATTCGGGTTCCACTACATGAACATGTGTGGTCTGGTCAGGAAGTCTGTATGCACTTGCACACAAAGTGCTCACCACTGCTTTCATACCTTTAGTGTTCAGCTAGTGTCGACACCATGTGCTTCCTAATATCGTAATGTCTGTGGTTACTGAATCGTTGACGTTTACGGCGAACTGAGCTGATATAACAGTTCCTTCACTTGGCGTCCGAGTGACCCAGGATTGGGATTGTTGCCACTCGTGGTGCTCATGATCGGTTGCAGAGACCCGTACATACCGTGGGAAACAATTCAGGTCGCAGATGGGCGCTCCTTGTCAAACCGGTGTTAGAGCTAACGGTTGTCGTCGTAACGGTTTCAAGAAGAAAATTTTCGAATCTCGAACTCTACTGCGGCAAAATGTTTTGACGCACCCCCCCCGCGGCTGTGTTCAACGCAACATGTGATCGACCGCGTGCAGGGCTAACCTTGTGCAAGCCTCCGAGAAGCCCAAACCGTCCACGGTGTCTAACATGCCACCGAAAGCCGTCACGCACCCCACCCGGGAAGGTATTGCGTACGCCTGGGAGACGAACATCATTTCCACTGCGAAAGCAGTGTCGCCCAAAGCCGTGCATTATTCCACCAAGGTAGGTCTTTCTGATACCGTACCATTGACAATTCCGGACTAGCTGGCCCTGCCTCTACCAAATTTCTCTTAGTGTTTCCTTTCTGCAGGTTGGGTGAAGCCCAGTAGTGGCACGTAGACAACAGCACCCTGTGTCATTTCTTGGGGCGGGGCGCTTGTTTGTTTGTGGCCTTCTCGCAGCAATACTTTCGTGTGCGTACTTTCTTGTACCTACTACGTTCTCTGTTCCCTCCGCTTTGTTTCCTCTCAAACAACAAGCAGATACTTGGATTGGCGCCCGTAACACTCCCCCCCCCTCCCCTGCAGCACTTGCAATGTCAGACTATTCCCAAGACCTCAACGAAACGACAGAACCTTTGTTGACGCACATCATTCGCACTACATATTTCCTTGCCCACACAAGGAAATGTATACACCCATGGCGAACGTTCACGTTCACACGTTCGTGTAACGCGCTTAACATACTGCTTGTACCGCCGGAATGAGTCCGGTCGGAGGGCTTATATACACACAGGTCGAGGTTTGGCCCTCTTTGTGATGAGTGGCATTACACGTTTTCTTGTCCTGGTTTTCTGATCAGTGTGTTCTTGTGCCGTACGTTGACGATACAGGGCCTTCCGTCCAACCCCACGGACCTCCGTGCCAAGCCAGCGAAAGGAGAGTCGAATCCTCCGCGTTTCCACCTCATCAAGTGTGAGTGCACTGAACCAATCTGATGCAGCTTGAATGTTTTCTCCCACGTAGGAGCTTCACCGAATTATTATGCTGCAATCGCTCGTAGCACTCCACAGTAGGCTTTCGTCTTGGCCCAAGGCAGTTGAGGGGGTTCTCCACGTTCTTGAACACCACGAAATGTGTTGATTAGCTGAAACGCCTAGGTCACAGCCGCGCCATTGGTCGGGTATGCAGCAAATATCACGGGAGCTTGTTTGGTGACGATGCGACCCGTGCTGATTGTAAATCGCCAACGGTATAAATGACGCCGATTACTCATTTTCGACTGTACGTGCGCTTCCATGTTTCTCGCCTTCCGCAGACTGCCACATCAACTACTTCATGGTCCCGCTGTCAATCCTTGGCCTATCTACCCCCTGGGCTATTCTTACTCAACTCATCGGCATTGGCCACGGCGTGTGGGAGGTATGGTATCCACGGCGTTTCCCTTGTTCGTTTTATCCCTCTGGGGGCCCAATGTTTTCTACCAAACCGAACACGACTGCGGCGGTACCAATCGTCCAAGAGCGGTGGATTGCAGTATGAGTACAAACATGGGAAAAGCGTGTTCTACATCTCCCTACGTTGTACCATGGAAGCCACCATGGACGTCTCCACTACCTTGGCAGCCCTGGCTGTTTGGTCTAGGTCTAACCCTAGGTCATCATTGGTGTTGACACGTTCTCCCTCGCCATACCCGAATGTTGTCGTTGTTGTTGTTCTCACATCAACTCTCATATCCAAGTCCGTGGTCACAGGAAAGGCTCCAGTCACTCTGGAGTGGAAGAATACCCCTAGAAAAATATAATACAAAACAAAGGGGTACGTCAATATATCATAGCTGAAGCAGATCGTACATACGCCAACGCGTAAATACCGTGAAATCGAATGTCAGCGTACGTACGTATCAGGCTCATACCGGTACGTATGTTTCAAAGACTCGCAACTGAACACGACTACACCGCTTGCCGCCAAGGAATCAAATAATGTACAAAACCGAGGAGAAATAGTAACCAAAGGACGAAACAATAGAAGATAAAAACAAAATCCGAAGGAAGATAATACGCGCGTAAGAAGTTACGTGGACTCGACAGCCGGGGGGGGTTAGCCAGGCTAATGGAAACCACGCAGCACTACGAAAGAATGGGGCCCGCGTCCAAAATATAAGCAAATATAGCTAGGCAACCATGTATTACACGTAGTAAGTGAATACATACGTGAGCTCGCCAGTAGCGGGGTGTGGTGAAAAATACCAACCAGCCGACCAGCCGGCGGTACCAATACGCATGTGTACGAATGACCCGGGGCAATTGAAAAAGGGAGAAATGAAATAAAACAAATGAAAGGAAAAAAGGAAAGGAAAACACCATACTAGCAGATCCTAGGAACTGACATAGGCAGGCATTGGGCACATAGAAGGCATCAAGTGAAAACACGGCAATGAGGGGAGAACACAGCAAGGCGAAGAAGTCCTTTCGGCCTTATGCAAGTTACTTACGGACACGGGAAGGCACACGTACGTCAGGACGATGATGGCCAGACGCAGACTTCAGTATCATGGGCCGGACGCCCCCCCCCTTCCCCTTC
>JAYJMJ010294927.1:0-10471 GCA_036873875.1 Laminaria ephemera
CCTCGTATTCATTGCTGTTGGTGCATCGGCACGGACACTGGTTGTGCTGGATGTATATGGGTGCAAAGATCAGTTTTAATGTGAAGAACACACACACACATTTAATATCATGTAATTATCGGAATCGATTGGCCGGGTGGACAATCGTGCCGACGTGCGCATCGGTTACTGTCAAGTGAACCCAACTTGCACTATCCATCAAACAGCCAATAATGCGGCAGCTACAGCACGGTTTTCTCGCGGACAAAGGCAGATCGCTGACACCACACCGGGGAAGGCTTCTGGTGGCTGTGCCGTCCAAGAATCGGCAATCCAGAGTTGACCAATGGACCACATACATACGGACGTATGTACACGAAAAAACGCAAACATAATGGATGGAGGGTTGAGGTACGAAAGAAAAGGCATAAACTTCCGGCTTGGTCGACCAACCTAGCAACTACCGTATGGCTGCTCGCGTTTTCAGCAAGAACCCCTACTCGCTCGCGTTGAGAGTGGGTTTGGTGGCCTGCATATGAGCCCCTCCCGACCACGACTGGTCGTCCGCGTTTCTATGTCTGGCCCAGTCTGCGACAGAGACATGCCTAACTCAAGTGTCTGCCAAAATAAACCACAGTTTTTCTGTCATTGTGATTGCGGAGGCCGTAATTGCGTCTCCGGAGCAAATGTATCTTAGAAGAAGGGTAGTTGCGGCCTACCAACGACCCCGTGTGGGACTTGAGAGGGGGGAAGTGACAAGCACCAAGATTTGACGGAAATAGCATCGGACACACGTACTACAGCAACCCGACGCTGCCGAGGCAGGGGGTCCTAATTTATCGTCGTCTCCGAAAACTACAAGCCAAAGGACTGATGCGAGCGAAACGTGCACGCACATAGCCAAATAGCAGCCGGTACTCGTCCTGTTGCGCGACCACACTATGAATAAAATAGCCAGTTGATCATTGCGCTCTTGTCCTTTCAAACAATTGTTGACACACCTGAGTCCTCCAAAAGGTTTACACCCACAGGTCAGAGAACTTAAGTGATCTGCTACTGTTAATAAGAAAACTTAAGTTCTCTGTTATATAAGAAAAAAAGGGCGACGGCGCGAGCGAGGACGGCGGCCTACGGCCGCCAACAACTATCAACCGAGCGACGAGGTCGAGCGACCGAGCGGTGGCGATTTTTCCCCGTTTTTTTGGGGGTATTTTTATCTTGAATTTAGTGCTGTAGCGGCTATCCCGCTCAGCTTTGACCGCTTTTCGATTCTGAGCCGAGTTTCGGAAATCCATTTTTCGATTTTTTTTCTTTTTTTTTTCTTCGTATTTTTATCTTGAAGTTAGTGTGGAATTTTTTTCTTGAAAATATTGCGGGAATTTTTAGCTTGAAGTTGACTGGAACTTTTGTTTTGAAGTTAGTGTCGAACGTTTATCTTCTAGTTAGTGTGAGAGCGACCCCGGGTGGGAGAAGCCTCCGAAAATGTTGGGATCCGCTCCCTTCCCGCAGATACGCTCCCTTGCCGGGGAGAGAGCGACCCGTCCCCGGGAGGGCGCCTTTCCACGACCCCCGCTCGCCGATTTGGGCTTCGGCGCCTGTTCTATCGCCGGGGTTACCGAGGGCTGCTGTATGGGACGGACGTGGCGCCGCCGTGCGGTCGCGGGGAGTCGAGTAGCTCTCGGTAGAGCCGGTGTTACGCGGGGAATACTGAAACAGACAGTCTTGAAGATCCAAAACGACACCACCACTACTGCGAACTACGGAGCGTCCGCTATTCCCGTTCCTGGGAAAAACGCTAAATTGGGAGCAAAAATCCTGATTGTCGATATGGACGGATATATAACGACCGCTTGATCTGCGTGTTGGAAGTCAAACGGTTCTTACGTTCCGTTCACGATGGTTCGGAGGCATCACGAGAATGATTGGGCTCGGCGAGGCACCAGGCACCGCATTCCCAGCCGCCCTCTCTCGGCCGATACGAGCCAGGTCACGACGAAAATCGGTAGCCCCGACCTGTAGGAGTCGAGGAGACCCTTCCCCCGCCGCGCGTTCGGCGTGGGCAAGCGGTTTGAGCTATTTCTCAGCTTATCTGAGCACGCGAACAATAGCTCACGACCCGGAGTCTTGATCCGCCCTGGGCGAGAATATAAAGGACGTTGTTTCCTCGATATGATCATGATCCGTGTCTTGTATCCCCGCTTCGGCGCGAGAAACACCCCTCCATGCACCTTGCCCCCCTCCGCCAGGTCGGGAGGGCGGGGCGCCAAACCGGCCACCCCCCTCCTTCCTCCGGTCCCTCTGCACGCCCGCGCGCGCTGGACCCCGCGTCGGTCTCGCGCTCGCCCGCGATCACGACGCGAAGTTGGGGGCTCCAGCTGGACGCCGTGGCCCCTGCCCATTTTAACTCCAAGTGAAATCTGATTTGAGACGCAATCTGGCCCTGGCTTGCCGCCCCGACCGAGCGACGACCGCGGGCCCGCGCGACTCGAAGCCAAGCGCTCCCCCCCAGTCTGGGTCCGACCCCCCCACGCCGAAATCCGGGGCCGAAACGCCCCGGGGCGGCACATCCGCGAGGCAACACTAACTCAAGTAAGACGCATCGACCGACGATGACAACAACAACGGCTTGGTTTTAGATATACAGATAACCACATATTGGATCACTTCGCCAGTGTCAACTGGCTAAGTAGCCCAGCCGGCACTTCCTTCAAACAACCTTCTAACGATCACACCCGCTTTTTGTCGACCCCTCGCGCTGAAGGCGGCTGCAAGTCCCGCACAATAGCATACCGAAAGGAGAAATCACAGAGCTCTCGATTTTCGTAAGCACTGCAGAACTGCGAGCAATCAGGATAATCGATTGAACGACTGAGGCGCAAGCTGCTGCATCTCCTCTGAGCTTCTGCATGAAACTGCTAAGATCGTCTCAAGCTGTGGAGAGCAGCTGTTTTGAAGAGCGCCAATGACTACGTGTAGCGACAATAACTAGTTCCACAGAGCTGTCGAGATCATCCCTATTTGCAGCTTCAGTTGCGAGGGATCCCACAGAGCTGCCACGATCATCACCACCAGGAGCTGCTACTACTGCGAACTACGAGTACTACTACTATAAATGCTACTGCTGCCGTGCATACGTACATTTCGGGCTGAGCCCCGAAAGGTGGAGAGCTATCTTGAGTGTGTACCCGGCGTACGATATATTTGTGTAACGGCCCAGGGGGATATGTGTAGGCAATAGACATGTTTTTCCGAACTACGAATACTACTACTATAAGTACTACTGCTGCCGTGCATACGTACATTTTGGGCTGAGCCCCGAAACGTGGAGTGCTACCTTGGGTGCGTACCCGGCGTACGATATATTTGTGTAACGGCGCAGGGGCATATGTGTAGACATGTTTTTCCCAGCGACATTTCATGTCCCAGGAGGCGCCGACGCGTTTACTCTTTGTCTGTGCCAATAGGCATCTAGACTACCCTTCTGGTTATTCTACCATGAGTGCCGTGGTGCAAACCCGTCCCGGCCTGCCCCTTCACAACTTTCCCTGCATCCCACACGCTTCGTTGAACTACCAGCACGCTTCCACCGAAATTTGGTGATGAACATGAGTTGATTGCAACTGAGATTTGGTTTTGAGTGAAGTTTCTCCTGAAGTGTGAGGCTCTGGTAGTTTGATTGTGCGAGCGATATTGGTTAGAACAGGATGCGGGGAGGTCAGACGACACTGGAACCAGTATCTAATCCCTTGGGGCATGGTGTGTTTTCAGCAGGGGGGCTATGGGTTTTGGCATGTGGCTCTTGAATTTAAGAATATGGTATGACAATATTCGAGTTTTGGTTTGAGCCATAATATGTGGTTTTTGAATTTGAGATTCTGGTCTTCGAATAATAATTTCTGGTCTTTGGTATTTGGTTGTGTTGAGAAGCTGAACAGTGCAAGAGGACACCGGTTGCAACGAGTAGGGGGGCTGTTGAGTGTGAAATCGGCGTACGCGATGTTTGTGTAAAGGCGCGGAGGAATACGTATAGACAACAGGCATGTTTCTCCCAGCGATATGTCGTGTCTCAGCAGGAGCCTACGCTTTTACTCTTTTTCTGTGATAATATGCGTCTATCATTCGAAATCTTCCGCCATGAGTGGCGTGCTGTAAACCTGTCCCGGCGTGCCTCTCGCCAACCCACCGTGCATCCAACATATTATACTACTGCTGTAGCCCTTAGGTTATCGCTTTCGAGTACACAACGGCCCGGTTTGAAACCACTGCTGCTGGAGTAAAGTTCGCGTTCGATTGACCGAGGGTCCTTCGAATCGATTTCGGGTTAGATTCGCTGCTGATATACACGAAAGGAACACCTCTGCTGAAATAAGGGAGTTTTCGACGTGAACGGCAGCTTCACTCATCCCGATCAATTCGACGACTGCTACAAAAAGGCCTGCTTCACGGTCAGCATCTCCCGTCCAGATCTTCCGCAGATAGAAGGGACAAGCCAGGCCGGCCAAAGGCAGCTCACTACAAGAGCGGCTGTGCCGTACAGGACAGGGTCCACTGGAAGGGCAAGACGCCCGCTGAACACAGCAAAACGGCTGCGTCAGAGGGTGCCGCTGGACAGAAGCGGTGTACCGTGCATGGGACGACCGCACACTACGACGCCGAGTATTGCTCACAAGGAACTCCGCGGCCACAGACGAGTAGTAGGCACACGGCTTCTACAGAGGAGGGGGTAAGCCCGCCCCGATGGCACCGGAAATAAGTCGGTTATTAATTTTGACAACGAAATCGGCAAGGGCTTCATATTCTAGATGGTGAAAATACTGCCAGGACCGCCAGCGTCTTGTCACCAGGGATTGCATCGTAAACGCGGGTTCGCCGGAAAGCTGTTCACGGGACCACTGCAAAACTCACGTTGGATTACCGGAAAGGCAATGTTCGGAATCGATACGGCACTGTCCGATGGAACTGCCGGAGCTTCCGGAGTGGCCGAAACAACAACAGCAACGTGGGATCGCCGAAGTGTATTTTCGGGATCGGGCCACAGGATCATCTATCTATTGGGACTGCCGGGGGACAAAGTTTTCTGGAATCGCCACATGCATCGCTATCGATCATTTTGGGCTGCTAGCAGGTTGCTTCTGGGGTCGCTGGACACAATTACTCAAAAGAGCTGCTGGGGCATCGCCTGTGGAATCGCTGAACGTTATCGTCGTCTGGGACTGGGCGAGAATCAATTCTGATGTCGTCGCATCATCGTCAACTGGATCGCCAGGAGGATATCTGCATCGACTGGGGTCCCGCCAGCTTCACAAAAAAAATCGTTTTGTAGTAGCATCACTCGTCTTCTTTGTATGGGGGCGGCGGAAACATGGTAGGCTGCTACTTTTCTCTATTTGTTGGTCTACAAGCTGACCATTGAAATGCATTATATAGCTGCGAGTGTCAGCAGTAACACGTATCATGCCCTATCTCTAACGCACACCTGCTTTCAAGTATTCCTCCACACTTCGGGAATTACCGTGACAGTGTGGATTGTTTTTCAGAAGCAAGCTAAGATAATTCACTTCTGTTCCACTTGTAGTTTTCAGAAGTAAAACCTACGGTCACTAACGGCGCCAAACATTTCTAGCGTACGGAGGAAAGCAACGATTGAAATGAACCTGATCGGAAGTAAGAAGGGTGGATGAGACAATCCACCACCAGGCCAGGGGTTCATATGAAGTATAGAAGACGACGAAGTACGGGTGGGACTCCGGCCGGGGCAGCGGCCCTCATCCAATCCAATACTCGCATTGAATGATCGGCGGCACTGCTTAATGAGAAGACAGGGGTATATGTTGTACGTTGCCAGATTATACTTGTGTTGCACTAGCTGCAAAAGGCTTGGTCACCTATCATAAGCGAGGCAGGAACGGTTGATGTTGTTGCGACGCCACAAAATCGTAATGGAACTTTGTTGCGACACAGCAACGGATGCATACGTAAATAGGCAGACAAATAGCACAAAGAATGGAAAAATTCGCGACGATACAACGGAGCAGGTTATGACACGTACAGTAAGTATCACACGAGAGTATATCAGAACCTGCGTGTTGGGCAATCCAACTTGATAGTTGAATACCAGGTACAAGCAAGTCTGACTATGTCACCTACATCGAGGGGTCGTATTAAGGGCATCTTCCTTTCTACCCAGCAGTAGTCAGTAGCCTATCGTGTCGTTGATTGGTAGCATAGTCGCCTGTAGCGAGTAGGCCACAGCAGCACAAAGTTTATGGCAGTACAAGCAGTGCGGTATGTCAAATGCTGCTTGCGTACATATGCGGCACACTCAAATGTCGTTTCGTAGAAGAAGAGTTTCGATAAAAACTTGGGGAAACCCCAAACCGACGAACGAAGGTCACAGGTCCTCGGGTTTGTTTTCTGTTGCCTCAGAGTATTCTTGTTGTGGCTTGTTTCAAGCTGAGACAGGCGTGCTACTCGCACACTCTGTCATTCTCCCTTTCCCTTCTCCTCCTCGTTCTCTTCTCCTCTTCCTGGACAAGACCGATGATAAGCACAACTTGCCTTTTCTTCTCACAAACTCGACGGAGTTGAAGCTCACGCAACAACCAGTTTGCTCACCCCGACTGATAGCGCTTGCGTTTCCTGCGGGCTGTCTGGCGTAACTTACAAGCCGTATCGTACCCCGTGCGGAGCTCCCGCCAACAACGGAACCCTCCCAATTCGAGTTCTACTGAAAGACAGAGCAAATTACAGACCTTTTCAAGCACCTTATCGAACGTCAGAAATTCCGCAAAGCCCACAGAACGTCAACAAATCCGCACGTTGCGTGACCTTATATGTGCCAAAAGGTGTTTATGTGTGGTCTTCTTTTTGCCCACCTCCCATCAAGGTCCTTCCACATTACTTACTATTTTTAGGCAGTTGCATGCAAGCTTGCACGCAGGTTGGCTCGGTGCGCATTTCGTGAGACAAGTGGATAACGTAACACCTCGTGGCAGACGACCGATGGATTCAAATATTACAGCGACGATTTTTGTATTTTTTGTTTGGTTTTTTCTGTGCTCGAGGTTGGTGGCTGGCAGCTGGCACACGGCGGCCACCACTCCGACCACCTCGACACGGAACCCTAACTCCAATCACAGAGGCCTGCTTGGTTATTGTGCTTGGAAAAATTCTGCCAGGGTAGGTCGCTGTGCTTGAAAATGGTCTAGATCGCTGCGCTTGGAAAGACTCTAGGTCGATGTGCTAGGAAATACTCTACGTTGCTGTCGCTCGCTGTGTCCAGCGAAGCAAATACCTACCAGGTACATGCTACCGTGGGCCTTGCATTTACTTGCATGCGCTTGTGTGAACGTGCATGGCAGTTGCAGGCAAATGCCTGAGCTTGCACGATCTTGCATGCAAGCGCATGTGAGTGCGTACGAGTGCATGCATTTCACGCCAGATTGCGTGCATTGCTGCAAGTTTGCAGGCACTTGCATTTGAATTTAAAATGGTGCGAAGTATACGCCTGGTTTTGGGTAACTCAGTATATGTTATTGACCTCGTGTGCTCCACCCCTACCAAGCTCTCACGTAAATGTAGGACTCTGTAGGATGTGCCAGCAATCCGGAATGCTCGTTCGCCTCGCACGGAGTCAAGGTGTACTGGTTTGCTTCGAAGTAAGCCTCCTCCCCCAGGGCCCAGCTGTAGACCCAAGTATTTGTGGCATCCACCGCAAAAGCCTGTCAATGCATAGAAAGCGGGGACCCGGGATGTAGGAGTAAATATGCAGTGGCTGGTAGTAATACCGTGAGTGACCCAAGCACGCCTTGCAATTGCCAAAAAAGGATAGATTTGCCGGTAGACGAAGTAGCGGTCTCCGTAGATGCACTCACCGGCAAGTCACGGTTTATTGTAGAGGAAATTAGGCCTGTATATATAGGGGTCTGGGGGGTTTTGGGGCACGGGCGCAAAAACAGACGCCCTTCCGCCCCCACCACCACTGTTGGGTGCAGACCTCACGAGTAGGTTAGCAAGACCGAGCCGAGCAACAAGCGAGTCGCGGTTCTTGCTGGGAACGTCAGCAGATTGAGGTAGTCATTGGGTTGGCCAACCCAGCCAGAAATCTGTGCCTCTCACTTCCACCCGCCCGCCCCCCTTTTTTTCTTTCAACGGGGGGAGGGGTGGGGAGAGGGGGGGAGTTAGGTAGCCGGGGTTCCGTAAAAAAATACCTGTAACACAGTATCATACCTGGTAATTATCAAGATCGAACGCACTACTGCGAGAGTTAGTATGAGTATGGACTACTGTACCATAGTGAAGGTACCCTTGAAAGAACGATACGCATACCAGGTACATACATACGTAAAGGGACAAAAATGCACAGCAGTTCAATCTTCTTATAATACAGCTGTAAGACTAAAATTATAGTACTTGTACGTACAGAACAGGACACCTAATACTGTAGTAAGAAACAGGGCGATAAGAAAGCCAGGCTGATATTTACAGGAAAAAAAAAAATTCGGGAGCCGTAAAACTGACGTTAGTGTAAACTCATCCTCTCTGAAATAAAAAAACTAGCCTGAGCCAGTGTTATTTCTGTTTCTTATTGTTAATAAATGTCTTGTACTACTGTACCAGTACGTTGTGCTGCTGGGTAGCTCACTCACGTTGTCTCCGATCAAAGCAATTTGACTGCTCAGGGTGCCGGTACTGATCGCGTCGGCATCGTTCGGATTTGTGTTGGTGGCACCTGAGTCGTACAGCGATAGGCTGCAGGCGTTGGCAGTAGGCAAGAGTTGAGCGACGGTAGACAACGTATGTTCAAGTTATTAGTGATGACAATGTATATTCAAGTTAGTGATGAGTCACCTGAGCCTACGGCTAGCTGCGACTGGTGCAGACGATCATTCAAAAGGGACAGACCGCACAGAATCAGACACCATAAGAAAGCAATGCTCGTTCAGTGAGCGGTGCTTCAAGCAAGTGCCCCTGGTAGGAGATAACCGCACACACACACGAACAGTGGTGAAAAATTGGGTTCAATCCAAACAAAAATCACGGCGACCACGTATCGAGCGGGCGTATTTGTCAAGTTTTCGCTTGCCTTTTTCGTACGACGAGTAGACGTAACTATTAAGTAGCTACTGCTGTACGTAGGCTATTAATAGTGGGTGGTTCTTCGTGTAAACGAATAGTTTACCTGCAGTTCGCTGAAGTTTTTAGACCCCTGTCCATCAGCAGCAGCAACGGCACGAGCACTGCCGGTAGACGCCTCCTTGCCACAGCACTTGTAAGTCCCGCCCATTCTCGTCGGAGAGATGAGACGATCCGCTGCCGCTGTCCAACCCTACTGCTGTCGCATTCAAGCCGCCATGATGGGACCAGCTCGACGACTGCCATTGTTGTCGGTGATGACGCTGCGGTGATGCCACCACTTCAATTATTGATGCCAGCAACACGAATAATGGTCAGTCCGCTTCCTCCGAGGAAGGGCAAACCACGAGACCATCGATTCGACGTCCTTTGGGCCCGATGTCGCGACTGTAACAACAGCAACTGAGGTCAATAACAGTAATACCAGGGAAGGTTGTATGTAGTAGAGGGTTCTTTGGACAAGCCCGCCAACCCTTGGTCGGGCCGGCGTTGTTTAACAACGGGAAGATGGTTGCTTTGCGGTATGCGACGAAAATGCGGTTTCATGTTTGTACATAATACCCAGGTACCGGTACGTCATAAATCGAAAATGCTTCGACGCGGGCGAAGAGGGGAATAACGGCGACGCGCACTAACTATTTTACTTTTTGTACCTGGTATTATAGTCTGGACCTGTGTTTGAATGAGATAGCGAGAATAAAATGAACACGAGCAATATGCAGACTCCGCGTGGTACGTACTCGTAGCGACTCGTAGCTGAGCTCCAAAAAGAAGGGGCCCTTGTTCGTTAGCTCGTGACTATGAGTCGAGATAGATGTTTCGTGCGTATAGCATTAGTCTCCCAGCAGGGAGGGCAGATGGAGAGTGCTCCCACGATGCGTCCTCATCGTTGCGTACAACCACAAAAAAAGTCAACATTCAAATACCTGAGAGTATACCAATAAAACATTCAATTATTGGTAGAACTCACAGCTGACGTATTTGAAATATATTTTATAAAATAACCTAAAACGGCACGTAACCGTCAGTGTTGAATAGTCAAATACGAACACCCCTCGCCTCGCTTCATGCAATTTATGGCTGACGCTTTTCCAGGACAAACAATATTTCCTATATTTCGTACGACGTATAATAGTACTACAGTACAGTACACTGTGTGGAAGGAATAGTTGTCAGGTGGTGGATGTGTGCCTTTGTTGTTGGTAAGATGGGACAGAGAGCCCGCAAAGCTTGCGATAACAACACGAGACCATGCACAGCAGTTATGAATAGGAGTGGCAGTGGTGGTGGTGGTGGTGGTGGTGGTGGTGGTGGTGATGGTGGTGGTGGTGGTGGTGGTGGTGGTGGTGGTGGTGGT
>JAYJMJ010294938.1:0-10470 GCA_036873875.1 Laminaria ephemera
GTGGGCCGCGTCATGGGCTGGGGGAGGAACCTACATAGATGCCCACATCTCATGGGCCGCGGCCCGGGCCGGCCAATCAGATTTCGAGATGATGGGCCACGGCCCGGCCCATCAAAGTTTCAGATGATGGGCCGCGGCCCGGCCCGGCCCATCAAATTTTTATTGGGTCTGGGCCGCGACCCGGCCCAGCCCATCACATTTCCAATCCCTCGCGGCCCAGCCCGGCCCGGTCCGGCCCATCACAATTTTCAGATCGGCCCGGCCCGATCCGGCCCGGCCTATCGGCCCATGACAAGCCCTGCTTTTTTGTAATCGTCAATTATAGTTTCCAGCTCAACTCGTGGGAGGTTTTACCGTCCACGATCTTCTCGACGGACCATGGCCACAGGTGTCGCCCCTTCTCCCCCCCTGTACGTGCCTTCAAGTTTGTCCCGCAGAGGGTTCCGCCTCCCACTGCCCGTCGATTTGCATCGAATTTTGCCAGCTCGCGCTCTCACACTTTTGGCATCTCAATTTTGATTTTTAAGAAACAGTCTCTTGCGGGATTAGAACCCTCGAAATCAACCTCAGTAGGTCCGCGGCCTACCATTGGACCACCGGGGACGCCGGTCTGGGCCCCAGAAAATACAAAAACAACACACTCAAAGACGTATAATGTAATTAATACGTTAAACAACAGCATCCACAGAACACATAAAACAGCGATATGCGCAGCACCCAATGAAACCAACACGCACAAAAACGCACAACAGTAATTTATACGTCAAACAACAGCATCCACAGAACACATACAACAACAGAAAGCGCAGCACCCAACGAACACAACACACACAAAAACGTGTAACAGTAACGTATACGTCAAACAACAGCATCCACAGAACACATAAAACAGCGGAAAGCGCAGCACCCATCGACACCACCACACTAGCCTCCCGACGAACCAGTCGATACTAGCTGATCGTCATCGGGCAGCTCCGGCCATGATACCGATATTTGCACCCCCGGCTGAGAATCTAACAAACGCAGCCGGATTTCAAGCAATATCACGTCTAAGCAGCTACTTCACACAACACACAACACACAATACACAGCAATACTTTTACCAAAAACACAGGGTCACACTCGAGGCTATCATAGAAATACATAGGTTTCTATTGTTTCCCCCAAACTCCCAGCCGTGAGAGGAGTTCACATTGACCACCTAGAATATTTTTCGGACACAGAACATTCCTTCTGCGCGGACGCAGCAGCGGCGCATCTCTCGAGAACACGAATCACTGGCCTCATTCAACACTCCGGGCACGTGCACGACGTCAAAGTGCTACCCATGGGATATTGACAGACCGATCACAACAACAACTCGTACATAACGGAACTCCCGATACCCCGGCCGGCCACGGCATCCAAACATGGGCAAACCCGCGACCCACAAACAAACAACGGCCCTGTCGACGAGCCAACACCTCCGCGCGCGAGTCCCAACTGGTGACCCACCCGCGATGAATCACCTAGGATTGCCGGGCGCCCGTTCTCCCATCGACAAAACAACAAAGTACAAACAAATGGACGATCCCACCATCCGAACTGTATTCGGGAACCCGAGTGCCACCGCAACACAAGCAATACACAACATAGGCGCCCCACTCACGCCAAGGCGCGAGCGTCCTCCCTATATTTGACAGTGAACGGCGCGGGCGCCTTGGCCGGTGCCTCCGCACAAGAGAGTAGACTAGCTCACAGGGGTTAGGCTTTAGAACAAATATAACCGTTATACACAAATGGGATTTTAATCAGATCAGGTAGAGATCCTCGGTTGAGGGCCCCCGTCAGTCATACTTGGTACCGGTTTGGGCCCAAACGCCCCGCTCGTACAGTGGCATACTTCCAATCGTACTCAATCAAGGTGCAACCCTCATATACACAAATAAGCAAAGTGTCACTAATACTAACAAAATGATACACACATACGAACAACCGCGTGGGAAGCACACGGCGTCACAACTTTGTTGAGGATACGGCAATTGTCTCCCAAACGTCCGTGGACTTGCGGTTAATGGCTGTGCTCGTCAGTTGTGGTCGCATACACAATGTTACTTATCGTCGTCTCCTTATTACAGTTTAAGCAATGCTCTTAGAGTATAGGCAGCTGGATTTTAGACGACCCAGTCCAACTCCACAATCCGCATTCAATCAAACCGCACTGGGGAGGGGGGCGGGGTCGCCTGGCACCACCTCAAATCCACCACCCCCTGGGCCTACGCACAATCAACGTAGCTATAAAGGAGGCGGATATTGTTGACTTTTTGACTCTTCACCACCGTTCACCATGAAACTGTCGCCCGTTAGTATCAAGCGAGACGAGTTGTCGACTAGACGCATCGGGCAGTCCCGCGGGATCGGACGCCTGAAAAAGGAGGCTTTCACGTTCGTTGACGTCCTGGCTCCATTCTGCACGGGAGTCATCGCATGCGAGTGATACAACGGTAACCGAGGATAAGGGTGAGGGCTGTTCAAATGTAGGCGCAATTTGGTTGTGTTTGGATTTGACGTTGTAGAGTTCTATACTCGGTACAACCAGCCGTATTTGTCTCTGACGTAGGTACACTAGTTTTCGCCTGTATCACCGCATCAGCAGGGCCTACCTGATCACCTCAGCCGTTCGATGCACGGCTTGTTTCCCAACATCGGTTGTGACAGTGTATTATACATGCGTCCGCCAACCATTTCCCAGCGTTGAACACACAGATGTTTCTGTACTGGTATAGCAACAGTTGCATGCCTTCACGACTACGAAGACAGTAGCAGTGGACGTGCAACCAATGAAATGCAGGCACACACCGGCTGCCCGAGAGACTCCACAGCAAGAAGGAGTTTCGCTTGTGTGTTAAGGTTCACCAACACAATGGTGTGCCTAACACGCTAGCGATCGTTTGCGGATATTCTGGTCAAATGGCGAGTTAATCTTGAGGATACTGTGTTTGTTAATTTTTTTGTATCATAGGACTTTTCTTACTTATATCGCGCCTGAGTTCGTGCTATGTGTTGCCAAACACCGCGAGTGAACGTATGTATACATAAACATAGTCTCCACTCGCTGGAAAATAGGTAATACATTACAGTTATGCTGACATTGCTTGAACTTTGGTTGGCCTGCAGTAAGACCGCCAACATGTACCCTCTACTTGTCTTAATTGTACCTCCACCACGGTTTTAGGTAACGACTATCAATACTACTTATCGATGTCACTTGAGTGACATCGACTACTACGTCTTGAGATTCAAAGCTCGTTACCACAAAGATTGATACGTAGTGGTAGACTATTTGCGGATATTCGTCTGTCACTTCAGGCGGGCACGTTAGGAAAACTGTCACTGTTTTTGGGTGTTGCTCCGCTACTCAATGTTTACGACCGGCTCCTACCCACCCATCGCCTTATGTGTCAGCCTCCCTTGGACCGCTCACAAGTTATACTTCATGTCAATTCTTTCTATGCGATGAAACGACGTGTCGAACGTCGCCATTCCAATTTTAAATCTGCGCAAGAATTACACGCCTCTACACTGTGAAACCCTTTACAATGTTATCACTAACCGGTGGTGTGACGAGGATGCCGCCATCAGGAGCCTCCTGTCGACCTCTCCCCACGGCGCTCCAATAGGGCTGTTCCTCACCACCGTCCTCTAAATCGGGGGTCGACGCCTGTGTGCTAACCCTTCGTCTCTTTCTGCTGATGAGCTCTTTTCCTTTCTGAATCGGTCGGTTGAAGTCGCGACTTTTTTCGGTGGGCGACTGAGCCAACACGGCAACGAAGCATAGTCCCCAGACCACGAGCAAGAGTTCTGGTGCAACAAGCGATAGTGGGAAGGATCGGATAGGGGTTATACGGTTCGACGAATACTAACGTGTTGGCTGGTGGCCTCTTGCAATCGAAGTTGACCACATGTAAACATCGTCAAGGTAATATCTTAAGCCATTGACGGTCTGACGAACTTACCCCAGAATCCGCCGATGTTTCCTAGGAGGTTGCCAATGTCAAGCGGATTGATGTCGGTAAGCTCCGTGAGCGAGTACCCGCCCTGGGTGAGGGTGAGGTGCAGGTAGCCAACTGCATACGCGCCGCCACTGGACGTGAAGCTGACGGGCTCCTGTGAGCACGGGGGGACAAACGCCCGGTGGGTGGGATAGAGCGTCAGCGGTTGAGATGGGCAGGCATGTTGACAATGTTTTGATGCCCTGCCAGCGCTCAACCAATGAAGCAAGGTGATGGTAGCGCATGCAGTAGCAGCGCCGGAGTTCGATCCGAGGTTCGGGGGGACAACCGCGCCTGTCTCCACGACGCAAACGGTGAGTGGTTTGACTTGCATACGAGAACGCGTGACAGGCCAAGTCATGTAGGAATGGCGGGTACGGTGTAATCGATTGCCCCATCTTGTCGGGATAGTGAAAACCATTTCCCGCCTGTCCGTGACGAGGTTCTAAGCACTGCTTGTTGGTGGCACCATTATCGTAACAGTGCGACCGCCAATGCCACCAATAGGGTATTAAACTATCTGATTTACGAGTATATGCACCTCATGGTTACATCGAATGGCCTTCGTTGCCTGCGGAAACCTTCGATGATGCCCCCTTCCGAGTCTAAATTAGTCAAGCCGAGTCACGAAATGTCTGGAATATATATGTGGCATTGATGTCGACCCGTTTCGTCGTTTCGGTTGTGCTGGATCGCTGGAACAATGGCGAACGTCAAGCAGTTCGCGGTCTACCCAGCAATTGCCGTCTACAATTCCAAAGTATTAAAGGCGCGCGAAGTCCACAGGGGGGCGACGGACGCCGCTCGCAGAACCACCGACGGCATTTGCTACCATTGCTTACGGTCGACCGGATCCAAGCATGCCGCCGGTGACGAATACTATGAATAAAATCCAATACGTTTCCGATCTAGGAGGACTTACATTCGGAGTTTGGTCGACGTAGTCGCCTGTAGAAATGCTCAGGACGGGATAGCTGGTGGTGGAGTTACCCCCAATGTAATTCCTTGTGCTCCTACCGATCGTCTGAGTACCGGTTGACAAGATTGTGGGCATGGACGCAAAGACGCAACGGCACGCGATACCACCAGTGTTGTGTCAAACATTAAAGAACGTATCTTGCCGTGATTAGGCAACCGCACCGTGTGTGATGGAGTAGACCTATTCACCTTAACTTCTTGGAGACTTCAGAAAGGGAAAACTGTCCAAATAAATGACGATTACAAGATCTGCCACCCGAAACAGTCCAGACTATTGAGGTTCGGGACAAACGACATACCCAACCCACACCGGCCAGGAGGGAGTAACGAAACTGGGATCCTGCCACCTTGTCGCTTTTGCGTATAGCACGATTGGTTGGGGGGTTAAGAGAGACTTGACCCAGGCAGTGACCCAGGCAACTTTCTCGAGGACAGGTGGAAGCCTTAGCTCGAAGCGTTTCCCTCCCCCACCAAGGAAACGGTAGTGGAGACACCTCGTTTGGAGGAGCGAGAATCGGCAATGACGCTTCGTTCGAGGGACAAGGAGGCCACTCATATCGCAGCTCTAACTAGAAAGTTGACCAAACAGCACCTGGAAAGCGGTCTGGGCGCTATACCTGGATCCCAAAAGGGATACAGAAGCACAAAAAATAGCGATACAGCACAGTTAATACAGTAGTATCTCTCACCAGATCTGCTTCGATATATTTCGCATCGTTTTGAGTAATGCCTGGTGTGCTAACGATGCGGCTGTAGGGTACCGCCACGTACTCTGGGGGAGATTCGTTTCCCAGGAAGACGTACACCACCTCGCTATTCAACGACAGAAAAAAGCGAAAAACGGGGCAAGGAACGAAGAGGCATTATGATTTTGTGTAGGTCGTCCAATCCGAAAACCAACCAGAGGTGGCCTGATCTGGAATGCCATCTTTCCGTAGGTGCACAGGGGTGGTACGTAGTACGTATGCATTGCGCGCCAGCTACCTTCACGAGAAAGTTGTTTCGGGATGTTTCAGTTGCAATGGCTGAGGAGATGGTTGCCATACGTCATAACGTATGCATGAACAGTCCGATCCAAAGAGTCCAACGTTGGTAAACCGTACCTGCTGTCTCTTCTTGAGACCATCTACTTCACCATACCCCATCTGGAATATTTGAACACAGCAGCCTCGCATATACCGTTGCGCTCACCGGAAATTTTTCTCTTCCTCAGGAGCAAAACTTGTAATCCAGGAAATCTGCGTTGAGAGAAGCAGGACGGAAACCAGCATCGGCATCACAAGTTGGGAAGGAATGGAGTTGCATTGCTTGAGGACATCGTACCGTGACGTGCAGAGAAAACCCAGCGACATCGAAATATAGTCTTAGGTTGATGTTTACCTGGGAGTGTTATTCCCCGGAAGAAGTTACTTTCTACGGCCTCCCTGTCGCTGTCTTGCTCATGGCGAGGGGTTGCTATACGATTTAGATAGTCGACTGCACGTCCGCGGTTAGTACCATATATTCATTCATCTCAATAAATATATGACTTTGCTCCTATCTTATCGGGGACAGCACTTGCGACTGTTGGCGTTGCCACCTATGCGCGGGTTCGTTTCTGTCTAATTCCTGCTGATGTGCGTATTCTTGGAATTCATGTACACCCCCCATCCTGCAGAAGGATACCGGTTGAGCTGTTGTCGGCATCAGCCTCTAGTGGTCAATTTCTTGAAAATTACCTTGCTTCCTGAGCCCGCTATCCCACTTGGCCTACTCGTACAGGTCTGGCAATGTCTCTGCGATGGCGTTTGTGCATACATGTGGAGACCAAACATCAAGATATGCGCGGTAAATAGGGCGACACAAGCACCTTCGTTATTTCAATGGGGTAGGCCTCGACGTATATTTTTGTATTATACAAAGTACAGCATGCACACGACGCACCCTACGGTAGAGGTGCGCCGATTGTTTCTGGTGCTCCTTACTGGAGAAGCTCCATATCTCACCCAAAACCTGATTTGGAGAAATAAAAAAATAACTGCATCCCTGATTAACAATCCCATGGCCTAGGTATTTAACAAAATCTAATGTTTAAAACACAATTGGTGTTCCAACGACATTAGGTAGTTCCTCCCTGTCAGTTAGAAACTAAAAACTGTCCAAAACGTGCTACTCCTACCGTAGAGCGCGTCACACATGAGCGGTAAGAGATGTTTTAGCACCTTAACATTCCACTGTCCTCGACGTGTGCTATGCTAGAGGTAGCACGTTTTTGGCAAAAGTATTTTCTGAATGACGGGGCACCTTAACCCAAAATCGTCGGAATAATATTGTTGTCTTGCAATATCCATATTTTTAATACCTAGGCCATGGGTCATCGGGTTGCACTTTCTGTTTACTGAAAAATGGCTTTTGGGTGAGGAGGTGTAGGGCTCTTCAAGTGAGGAGCCTCAGAAAAAAAATGGTGCACCTTTGCCGTAGGATGTGTCACTCACCATCACCGTCGTAGCTGGCTTCTTGCTTACACCGCAATCATTGTCTACGAAGCTCTGCATATCCCCCGTCGACAGGTCGAACGCCAGACAGTTTGTCCACTGTTACCAGTCGGGAGGGCACGCACGGAGTCGAGTGATGCGAAGCCCCCGGCGTGGCACGTATAGGAAAACAGCGAGGCGGACACGAGGGGTTTAGTTCTTGATTTCAAGCCCACACCGAAAAACCCTTTTTGGTCATTTCGGTTTAAACTTTGATGCAAAACGTACCATCGCACCCGACTACGCGTTTGCAGGCGTGCTGGTGGTATACTTCTCATGAAATTGGCACACATTGATTGGTTCCATTTCAGCCACCATGATTTCAGGATACACATCTGGCATCACACCAGGCCTCCAGAGCCCTGTCGTAGTGGGGCATTGCCACGTTTTTGCATATGGCCGTAGTGACTGCGCAATGCTCTGCCCGTTTGAATTGCCAAAGTGCAAATACATGCGCAGCACGATCCCTGGTCAATCTGTGACTGTCGAATTCCGGCTTAAGCAATAGGGCGGCGTGTGGATACTTATGTCCCAACATTCAGTGCACCAAACTGGCCTCTCTCTTTTCCCTATCCGTGACTCCGTGGTGTTCAGTTGAGTCGCCTTTGCTTTCGCGAGTGGAGCAGATGGTTGTTTGTGGTCATTGCAAGGCCTGTTGCGGGTTGATCCTGGAGGACGCCAGATTGCATGGCCATCGAACAGTCCAATATGCCAACAGACAAGCACGGGGCTAAACGTGTGTTTTTGATCTTTTGGTGGTGAAGACGGTTTCCGATCACACTCAAGTCAATGCCATAACTTTTATCGGGGCTTGCTCTTCGAGCTGCCACTATCAGTGTTGTTATACTTTTTCAAGTAACACTGTAGTTGCTCGCATCAACTTCCACATGTGTACCTACGAAGACTATTTCAAAGTTCGAATGCGGTCTTGTGCCGTTGACCTGTGCGGATGAGCGTACGCAGAGTGCCTTGAAATATATGTTACACCTCAACATGTACTGTATACATTTGGATGTCTCGAGCCAGAAACATCCGCGTATGTGCGGCGACGTATCGATCGTTCATCACATGCTTTTGGATCAGAGTATATATGCACTGACCTCGCTTGGAATCTGGGTGTCCTCCACTAGGTCTTGACACGGGTCGTACACCGAGAATCCGGCACTCCCAATGCACGTGCTGTCCTCTCGGCTCTCATCGCACCCGATCCCCCCCCAGACGCAAACATTCACAATCGGAAACGCGTACACATCGTCCTGGAATAAAAAACGAGTTAGCGGCGCACAAGTGAAGGTATAAGTCTATTGATTATGCTGCAGAAATCGGTGGCTTCGACCGTACACGTCGCTCTTCTCTTGCATTTTCATGTACGAAGCGCATGTCTACTAATAGCCAGCCCAAACGGAACACACTTGGCGCACACGATTGTTCGGGACGTGTGAGAGAGGAGGGAACTCCATGTTTCACTGTTTCATTCCTGAAGGCTACCGTAGTCAACATTCGGTTTTTAACGGTTCACGGCGTCGCCGTGCTCGACGTGAACGACGACTTGCGAGAACAAAGAGATGCCGAAGATCAACTTCCTGCTTCTGAACCAGATATACCTATTTACGGCCGCGGGTACACTTCGACACCTCTGTTACAGCTGTGACAGAGGTAAGTGTCCCTTTGACAAATCGCGTTCACGTTAGCTATTGGACTTTCAAAGCGCATCAAAATCGACCTACGGAAACGGAAAGACTGTCCTCACCGACACAGAGAAGCGGGTGCTGGGGTTGTCGAACTTGCGATGGAGTTTCGCGATCTGCCATGTAGTGTCTGCATGAAAGCAAACAACCAAAACGAAAAACAACGTATTGTATTGGGTGCACAAACGAACGCCAGCACGAATGTAGGATGTGCCATTCGGCGCACAGCATTTGAACGGCAAGAATGGTGTGCTCCTGATACTTACCGGTATACACGTAGGCCCTCCTGCAGCGAATTTAACCCTACATACAGGGCCTGCCTGTGTAACTACTTTACCAGGTGTACGTATCACGTATCGTACAGGTACCACGGGATTCGCGGGCATTACTTCAACCTGCGGTGAACGAACGGCACAAGGACAAAGCAGGTACGACATACACGAGCACGATTGGTACTCCATCTCAATGGCACCCGTTTCGGGAAAGCTGTGATATATACCAACCCGAAGACACACAGGCGACACTTACGTACGCGATGTGCCATTTTGCTGGACGCGCGGTGATTCCTCCGTGACTAAGGCTGGGACGGCCACAACATCATCAAGCTTTTTCTTCGTGAGTACCTCCTTTTGTGTCGAGTTTCCGATTGGCGCGCTGTATGCTTCCATCGTTGGCTATTTTCGTAAATTACTACAGTACAGCTACCCTGCCCGAAGTGGCTATTCACAGACTCCCAGAAACAACGCCGAAGGACGCCCAGTACTTTTTCCTGTAAAACCTTCAGTCAGAATGATGCGGCAGAATACGCAATGCAGAAAACATGGAGCATTAAACGTCCGGCGCTTACTGCATAACCTACTGTCACAGGGACAGTCTATACCAAACGCGCTGCGTTTGGAATGACACGAGGCACAATGTTCACTTACATCCCGCGATGGCCAGCAGGAGAGCCCCCCAGATCACCGTAGCCCGTGTCCTGTGCTCCGGTACCACGCTGGCGGGCTTCCTGGCAAACCAAAACGCCGTTGCACATTTCAGGTTCATTGTGTGGGTGCCGCAGAGACGCCTATGCAGGCCGTGTAAAGAAACATATAGGATACAGTATGGAAAAAGCGAAATCTTTTGTGTACGGCGTGTGGTTCCAGTATTACGAAAGGGGTTTTGGATAAAACACCCCAAAACTTAACCCTAACCCTAACCCTAACCCTAACCCCGACCCCAACCCCGGGCCGACCTGTATGGAAGTTGTCCGGAAAAAAT
>JAYJMJ010294947.1:0-10470 GCA_036873875.1 Laminaria ephemera
GGGCACCGCGCTGAGAGCGCACTCAGCGCGGGGGTTTATCCAGGGCGAGGCCCTCCTGCCTCGGGGCAGGAGGCCTCGTCGAATCCAATACTTACATTGAATGATCGGTGCCAGCGGAAAATAATACTGCAGTAATAAAGCATTTGAGCTGATTCTGATAGTGATGTCTGGAATCTAGGTAATTTTGTTATTTTATGTTTGTGGCGACTGAGATTGATATTCTGACTCTGTTTTCGGCATTTGACCGGATTATGATAGTGATTTCTGGAATCTAGGTGTTTTTGTTTTTTTATATTTTTAGTGACTGAAGTTGATATTCGGAGTCTGTTTTCTCCATTTGAGCTGATTCTGATTGTGATATTTGGAATGTAGGTAATTTCGGATTTTTATATATTTGGCGACTGAGATTCATATTCGGACTCTGTTCTCTGCATTTGAGCTGATTCTGATAGTGATATCTGGAATCTAGGTGTTTTTGGTTTCATATATTTTTCGCGACTGAGGTTGATATTCAGAATCTATTTTCTGCATTTGAGTTTCTGTTTTTGTAATTTAAAATTATTGTTAAATTTGAGATCCTGCTTTTGGATTTGAGTTCGAATTAAATATTTGGTACAATTGTTTCAATCGTATTTCACTAGCTGATACCCGTTTGACCGGGAAGGCTGATTGTTGATTACTGGATTGATGTTGAAGTCAAGGCCATTATATGTTATTAAATTCGGAGATTCTGGGCTTGACACTTGGATTGAATTAGAGATTCTGGTTTTTGATATTTGGGTTTTGGGTGTGATGTTCGATTATTTTTATGGTGATCTGTTTTTGGATTACGGTGGTAGGATGAGCGATGGTCTGTTATCCCGTTCCCCGAGCAGAGAGCAGAGGGGCTGTTGAGGATACTCCCGTACTCGGAGACAATATTTGCAGTTAAGCGTATTGGGGGTTTTCCACAAATGTAACAGAGATGTTTCTGTGGAACACAGCAACATTTGTGGTGCGTTCTGTCCTCTGCGTTCCCCTTCCTTCTATGGGACCACGATAATCTATACATTTCCCATCATGAGTGCCCTCCTGTGAACCCACCTCGGCGGCTGTATACCAGTGGATGCATTCAACACCATAGTTTCTTGCGTGCCTGCAATGCCGGGACGAACCACGTTGATTTTTTACCGACCACCAGGCAGACTCTGCCCCTGGGGTGGACTTGTTATTGAAATATTGAATACTAACACGTCCCACGCTTGGCAGTCCAGATGTTTCTGAACAAACTTTAAAGTCGTAAATTGGCGACAGCGATAAACTGTCACAAACATGTCTCGGCGAAAACGTGCATTTAGATTGGACACCTGCCGTCTGCTTCTCAGGCAGTAGGCCCGGCAACAAGGTATAGGGCTCCACAAATGTTGTTATTTGCCCGACAATCACGTCGTGTTGCCGCCTATAAGAACAATTCGCGGTGTTTCCCAGGCGCTTTCCCAGATCGTGATTTCTTGCACCCGGTGCAGAAATCTAAGACAAAGTTGGGACATCTACAGTAGGACACGTAGGACATGTAGGACATGTAGGACATGTAGGAGATGTCGGACAAATACATGCGTGTCACGATAAAAGTGGCACATATTGTCTAAGGCATTTCTGAATGACGAACAAGTACTCAGTTCGGAGGATTGCACCTTGAATTTTGTATATTTTTGTTTCCATACCACAGTTCGACACTGGAGTCGTCGTCGGGTGGAACTCTCGTTTTTCCTCTAAGCCGGTGTGCGGGTGGTGTTTTGAGCACCTCAGCTGACTGGCGATCCTCAGTGTTGTTTGGTGCACCACTGCCACAGCTTCCTTCACGTCAAATTCAGGAATACCAACCGGCCGGGACATCATCGCCGTATACGTTGGCTCACGCGTGTAGAGGACAGCCAGATGGGATCGGCATCGCCCATATTGGACACATGTTGGACTGGACGATCGTCCGCATTCATACAATATATTTAACCGTGCTTATCATGCGAGGGGCTTTAAGGATGGCGTGTAAATTAAGTTAGGTGTGGAGCCGTGAATGATGAATAGACGGTGCTTTTAAAGCCGCTCCAGTGTTAAAGTCAAGACCCCAGCGATTCCGTTTTATGTCTACAGCGGCCGTGTCATTGTGTCGAGGACAGAGTTTAATAATTATCTACGTGCAGTTTTTCTAAAGAGTATACCTAGCATTTTCCCGGTTGCTCCAACCAGCACTCTACCGAGGCACTCCCACCGTCTATCAAAGATTGATATATCGCCAAGGCCAGTCGCCAATATTCGGCTTTTCCCCATAAGCACCCTACCAACGCACTCACCTCATCGTACATTTTCGGCAATCTAATTTAGCGACAAAGCGAGCAACCAAATCTGATTTTTCCCCCCAGCTTCGCCCTACCTACGCACCCACACCAACACACGTCTAGGAACAACCTATGTAGAGCGAAAGCGAACCACGAACACACTGCTATCAGTCGCCCACCAACACGCTCCTCAAGTTCGAGCGCGCGCATAGCAGCAACCTCCGAGCCTCGTTTTCAAGTAGGGCAGTTCTACCGCTACTACTCGCCCTAAGCAGATTGCGTGTCGCGTGTCCTGGAACATTTTCACACAGAACGTTTGTACAGCCTAACTCATAACTTCTTCCGGTGTAAATATGTTCAAAAATGAACATCCTGGGAATATTCCTGTTAGTTTCTGTTTAGTTTGCATGTATACTCTGTGGAAACCCCGATTTATATGTATATATATCGCTGCTGCTGCTCCTGCTGCTGCTGAGGCAGTACTGCTGTACAGGTGCTACAGCTGTGCGGGGTAGTTGTGGTTGGATGCTCTACTGCTGTTCTGCCATGCTGTGATTAACCCCTTCCCCAAGTCTTGGCGAACACACACCAACACCCTTTCAGCCTCATGGTCAACAATAGCAGTCCCGTTCACGCCTTGAAAGACAATGTTGGTATCGCGCCGCAGTCTCGCCAGCACCCTTCAAACTGCCGTCGTACCACCTGGAGACCCCCTCCACATCTACCACACACGTCATTCCCCGTCTTGTCCATGAATGATTCAAATTTTGCACATTTGGACGATGAATTGGACTTTCCTGTTTGCTTTGCGATCATACTGTGTGGAACGCCCAGGTACGATATTTTGCTATTCTGTAGCTGCTGCTGTTGATGCAGTACTTCTGCACTACACTAATTCGCGACTGTGTGGGGTAGCCTTGGTCGATTGTTGTACTTTTGGTCTACCTTGATGCTATACAGGTGTTCTGCTTCTGCTCTCTGCTGCTTCTGCCACCCATCCTATTCCTCTATGATGCTGTTGCTGCAGCTGTTGTTGCTCGTGCTGCTTCTCAGTGCGTACCATCGTGCTTGGACCGTCCAAGCTTGAAGCCCTGTTGAAAAGGTGTATCCGCCCACGAGCAGTTGCAAAACGATCTACGATAAGAGGCTGTGACCCCAACTGCGCCAACGCCTTGTTTTGCCCTTGTGGTTGGTGGTGGATGTGGTGGTTGGCTCTCCTGCTGCTGCTGCTGCTGCCCCTGCCGGTGCTGTTGCCGCTGCCATTCCTTGTAGCTTCAAACACGAGCAAATAAAGGACCACTGCTAGCCGTTGTGATTGGAACATTTCTCCTTAACAATGATAAATAGCATGTTAAATGTATGTTCCACGGTATGCATCGAGTCACACGCGCTAAACGCTACTACTTCTACTACTACTGCTGCCGCTGCTGCTGCTACTACCACTACCACTGCAGCTGTTGTGACATATCTATATCACACATCCGCACCTGAATCCCAGAAAGCGCCGATCTCGCAAGTGGCAGCCACCAACAAAAATTGTTGCCGTGTCTTGACCGACCGTCCGAGCAACTGCGGCACTTCACCGTCCTGAGGTATTTCACCGTTCCGGGGCTATGAGATGGGCCACCGAGACACCTGGGACTGAGCTCCCATACTTTCAACAATCTCGGTATATCTGAGGTCCTGCCGAACTTAGTAACTTGAACGTGGTACCCTAAATCCACTGCTACTCTGGCCCCACCAACACACAACTGCCGGGAAATGTCTTCTCGCCAAAGCCAGCTACTCGACCACTTCAACTAAACTCCCACCAACTATGAATTTTCGCAAAAATTGTCTTTTATCCAAAGCGCGCCAACCAAACACTGTGTCATCACACAAAGCACTTCACCCTTCGCGATATGCGCATTTTTCCCGTTCCAGACAATTAAGTCTTGTTGTGAAGCTGGTAAAAGATATATTTCGCACCACCCTCAAATCCGTTGCCAATGCCGCTTCCACGGATGACAGGTGTGCGTACGACGGCGGAACGACTCCTACCTTGGGGTTTCCAGTTATACATCGCTGCCTTACGCGTTTCTTAACCCCACCCCGTGCCGAGAATGCGGTACTGCCGTTACCAGCATTGCCTAAAGGCTGCGACTTTAATGCCGAGGGCAGCAAGACTGCGATATTCTGAAACAAAATTGCCGAAGGCGGCATGGTACACGTCTTCAAGAAGAATTTCGACGATGACGCCTGCACGGTGTACCCGTGCTTTCGTAACGATGGAAGCAAACCGAGGTTGTACTGGAAGCAGCATGCGAAGGACGGGATGTTGAGCATTCTTGTGAAGCGCAGCAACTGCTGCACGAGGCACGCGTACTATAACGTTGTGGGAAGCAAGACGGGATTGTACTGCAAGCAGTATGCCGACGACAGCACCGTGCACCTCTTTATGATGCGCTGCGCACGTGACCCCTGCACAAAAAAACGTCGTTTAATGTCGAGGGCAGCAAGAAGGCGTTGTACTGCAAGAACCATGCTAAGGACGGTATGGTGGACGTCTGCAGCAATCGTTATTCTCATCACGCCTGCACGAAGAACCCGTCTTATAATGTCGACGGCAGCACCGAAGCGGAGTCCTGCAAGCAACATGCGGAGGACGGCATGGTAGACGTCCGCTCTAAGCGTTGTTTGCATGACTCCTGCACGAGGCACCCGAGCTTTAAACGTCGAGGGAAGCAATACCCCAGTGTACTGCAAGAAACATGCCGAGCACGGCATGCTGAACGTCTGCCCTATACGTTGCTCACATGACTCCTGCACGAGTTAGGGGAGCAAGACGCCGATGTACCGCAGGCAATACGCACAGGACGCCATGGTAGACGTCCGCTCTACGTGTTGTTTGCATTTGTCCTGCACGAGGCACCAGAGCAAAAACGTCGAGGGATGAAGGGCGGCTGTGTACTCCAAGAAACATGCCGAGGACGGCATGGTGAACGTACGCCCCAGGTGTTCTTCATATTACTCCCGCACAACGAATGAAGCACAGGATAAACTGACAATTGTTGAGGCGAGCTCATTCACCCGTCGACAGAGTAATATTGTGGATGTTTTGGAAATGATCTCCGATTCATCGTGTGAAGTGGTGGCAGGCCGTCGAAAACGATCGAAGTTGAAACTCGACGGCAAGAAGGCTTCACATTGCGCCGATCAAAGCGCCTTGCTGGGATCGGTGGCTCAAACTGTGATAACTGTTTATGATATAGAAGTTCCCCACAACACCGCAGGTTACTCTGACTTGCGGGGGAACCGCATAAAAAACACCGTCGAAGCCGATGCTAGGCGCACCCACCATGGCGTTTCGCGCCTCCCGACATCCTTACGTGACCAGTGTCTTACCGGGAAACGCGTCAAGACCGAAATGAAGCCGGTCGTCGTTTTTAATATCGTCTTGTCAACGGCTTCGGCACTCTTGTTGTGGTCCTTATCCGACCAAATAATTCAGTAGGCGCGGAGCGGTACTCGTTCAGTGCTTGCCTTAGGCGTTTGACCACTGATGACGCGCCCAATTCGAAACGGAGGACTACAGTGAGGGGGGTTGTACTCATTTCATGCAAAGCCATGTTCTAAATATCGTGGACCCTCGCGGTTCACTTTAAGGGTTATTTATTTCAGTGACTCACAGTCCTTTCCTCGTATTTTGAAGTGCAAAAAATGTAGTTACGTCTGTGATTAGTTAATTAGTGTACACCAAACTCGGTACACATACACGCTGAAAAAAGGTGGTGCTCGTTTTATCGTGGCCTTGGCCGTCCACGCTGTAGTCCACATCAGAAAGCTATGATCAAACGCAGGCAGGTCCCCGCCTAAAATCGTTCGAGCCTGAGAAGTCGGGACGGTGGAGTCATTCGTTTTCGACAACTTCAACCTACAAGATAGCACGAGGTAGGCTCCTACTTGGGCGTCGTTTTGAAAGTTACTTAACGAGTGGGGTGCCCAAGGTGGTCCGTGCGAACCCACATTTTCGGCTCGATGTAGATCGGACAGTTTTGTGGAAACATCGTGCAGTTTCGTGCTGGAGGTCGAATACAGATTGATCGTACGAAAAGGCTGGTTGGGTTTCTTACTGGGGTATATTATTTGTTGATGTACAGTAGTACCTCCGTGCGGTATGGTTTAAACTATGGATGCTATGCTGCACGTCTTAAGATATCGTGCAATGACGAATCAGTCGAACACGTAATGCCTGTTTCTTTTATATACTTGCACGCGGCGTGCGTATCTCGAGTAGTCCCGAAGTTACGTTTCCACAGAAGTGCGGGGACACAAAGTGGCTGTACCGGTATAGGATTAGGGATTGAATGATGTCACGGCCTAGCCGATCGATGCTCAACAACAGCTTCATTGTGCTTTGACGAACTGCACTATTACGGAGGAACATAGAATCAGGACAAAATATGGTTAGTAAAAACAGTGAGATATATAGGTTTTTGTGTGTATCGTGGGTCCTCATTACTATGGTCCTCCATAATAGTACGTTGGGCTTGTCTCTTGGTGGTCTACAGCACTGGGTGGAGTGCGTATCTATTGAGATAATAGCAAAGGAGTTGTTATTGCACGCAAATATATGAAGTTCAACAAAAGATGGTTCGACAAGTTGTATTTGTGCCGCTATGGAATTTGATATTGACAGTTTTTGACAGTTGGAAACGTGGCAAAAAGATATAGCTAGCACGAGGAAGACATTGCCGGGAGAAGTGGCGGAACTTGAGCTCTCGCGCACAGTCTGACAATCTTCCTTTCACCCCCCGCTTCTGAACTCTCATGAGCTCATCGTTATAATTTTTCTCTTGGCTGAAAAACGCGACTACTAAACTGAGAAGCAACCGTCTCTCATCATCAGAGCAGCATAGGCTGTCCATCCACAGCTGCGTGCTAGCCTCCAAGGTTCGTCATCGGCCATCGTTTGACTCCACCTCTGATCGTCTGACGACTTTCGTCGAGCTCAGTCATCACCAGACGACCTGAAAAATATCAGTCGAGCCAAGTTGAGCAATCGTGCCATTTCTTCTCTTTCTCGTATTACATGGCATGATACTACCTAGTCGTGACCTGTACAAAACCATCACTTACAGACACACACACGACCGACTGGCTCCCAGTAGTGCTGTGGATATGGGCTAGCAGCATTGCTGTGGTTTTGGTCTTCGATTGATTCTCTTGCTCGTGTGATACTATTACATTTTTCTATCATCCCCTCGAACTTATCTCTTAAAAAAATCTTTCAGCGCTCCAGTATAGGGAGCATAATACAGAAGGCAGCACGTGGCAGGATACTGTTAATAGTGCTGCAATAAGGCATTGGACGTCGTGCCGCGTGGTGCTGAGCAGCGTGATTAATGGCTTTTAACGTGACTGGGTTATATCGTATGGAAAACGGGCTAGAAACCCACAGACTTGCATGGCTATGTCCCCTCAGAGGGGGTACGAAGCCAGGCCCTTGTGCACCCAAACGGGGTCTATACTGCCTAACGGCACAATTCACGTAATCTACCCCGGAGGATATTTCGATCGAACGCAATTACCGCTATGTCATCCACATCGTCATGATTTCGCTTGTCGCGCCGTCTGGGTATACTCCGATCGCCCTGTTTGGTCATTTTGACGCGCATCAAAGGACCAACTGCGGAACCTGACAATGGTTAATAAAAAAAAGGGGGGGGTGATAAAACAAACGTATAAGGAAAGCATCGCAATCCTCAGTCAGCGCTGACTGAGTGGTTCAGTGGTTTTTCTATAAATAGCATACGCAATCCAGGCATTTGAGCCTTTTCTTCGCGAGGAACCCGGGTTGGATACCTGGAACAGACTCGCCTCTTTAAAGGCCAACTACACAAGCAATCTGGGCTCCCCCTCCTGCATATGACTGGAAAGAGACAGTCGCTATGTGTGGGCACGTGGCTACCAATATGCCCGTAAAATGACCCGTACGAAGGGAACAAAATAGAAAGAAAAAGAGAGAAACACAAACAAAAAATAGCCTATTGATACGAGATACCGAAGCCGAGTATATCGTACGTAGTACCTTGTGAAGCAACTATCGTACTACTTTCCACGTTTCCCAAGTCGGGTTAGGCGGGGGATGGTCACCCTGATTCGGGACACACCAACCTAGATCGAGTGTTGTGGGCTCGTTTGACTCGTCTGATGAGCACATTCGGGACAGGGAAGTAACCAATCCAGAGGTAGTCATCACAATCGTCAGTTTCAGGGGTGAATGCACGACGCTGCCGCGTTGCGTCATCCCGTCTTATATCTTTGTTGGGTTTGTTTTTAATTTTTGCCCAAAGCTTTCTCTCGTAGAGAACACGTCACTGTTGAAATTGCCGGGGGGGTGGGGGATGGGGGGGTATCCCCTCTCCTTGCCCCCCCGCGCCCCCCTCTCTCACACTTGGAAGGCGGTATTCACCTCCCCCCACACCCCCTTCTAATCCCATCTCCCCCGTCTCATCCATTTGTACACGCATCCATTCGTGCGACGAGACGCCACCAATAACTGAGCATGGCGAGAGGGCACCGGTCTGGCGGGTCCCGCGGACGAAAAACGGTCGTAGGAGCAATGCGACGACCGGTGATGGACGGCATACGGCAACCGCGCCTGGTGATTTCGCAAGTCTCGCTTCGAGCCGATGAGCGAGCCCACGTGATCTATTCGAGGGCGGGGAGGCGGGCCTAATGAATGCTTCGCGGGATCGTGGGTAAGCCGGTTCAGAAAGACTGCGGTTAGGTATACCCTGCATGCGAGCTAGAGGGTGTTCGAGTAGCTAGCGAGGCAGATGGGGAGGCCCCCACAATTCCTGTTGCGGGGTCGACTAATAGAGCGTTCGAGTCTGGTCGGCAGTCTTGGAACTCGGTTCGCAGGTTAATGGGTTACCGGGCGTGTTTTCTGTCAAGCGACTCAGACAGCCGCAAAGCCTGGGCATTGATTGAGCGTGTCTTTGGTGCCGTGCGCCAGTAATATGGTGGAATCTAGATTTGTACATATCGCGGAATTTCGGTGCCTTTACACTATATCCTTCGGTATTTCGTAGTGGAGCTACCGGTCACTACCCCCTTGGTCCTGTGTGCCCTCATCGTATGTGTAGGTGTGTGGATGTGTGTCTGTGTTGGGGAGAGGGTGGGTGGACGTGTGGTTGTGTGTGTCTAAGATCCCTGATGACGGCGGTAACTTCCCGCCGCCTTCGCCTACCGATCTTCACAGCATATCCGTCGGAATGTAAGAGTGGAACTACCGGTCATGCGCCCCTTCGTCCAGTGGTCACTCAACTTGTGTGTGGGTGTGTGGTTGTGTGCATGGGAGTGTGTATTTCCGTGGACGTGTGGGTTGGTGTGTTTATGGTCCCACGTGACAGCAGCAACTACCCGCCGCGTTGGTCTACACGTAATCATCGGTGCTTTCAACGTAGGTGAAATCTCATGCCCCCTTGGGGACTGTAGGTGAAGGAGCTGTGGCTGGGTTTGTGTCTGAGTTGTGGTCTGGTGGCACCGTCGGACGAGGGGTATTCCGCCGATTCGGGGGTAGCGCACACCGTGCATGGTATGATGCGGGGTGGTGTCGCGTAAACGCCAACGTCACACAGTTGGAATACATGCCGTGACAGCGGGCGGACAAGTTAGAAGCCCGTTTGGAGGGTCAGAAGGGTGACCAGGTGTATGTTGGAAGCGTATGCGTGAGGACACGAAATGAGGTTCGCGGTTGGAGGTCGTCCGTGACGGCCGACGGCAAGGCCGTTGCCCGTATGTTGCGGTCGGGTGTCATGTGTCCCTGCTCTTACCGACGACGCCCCCCTATCCTCGCACTGTTGTGGGAAGTCAGTAATATTGGTGGGGTACGGTCGTGTTCTTCGGACAAATATGGAGTTAGTAGCGAAGTCGAGTCGTAATCCAGATGCGCTACCCATGCACTTGTTGCGTATCGGGAAAACGATCACGCTTGCTGCCCGAAGAGGCATGTCGGATCAAGCGATTCAGAGCGAAGTGCCGGGGAGACCCTATGCGATCAAGGCGTATACTCACAATACCATAAATAGCGCTGGCGTCCCCAGTGGCTCAGTTGGTAACCTCGTAAACCTTTTGACGACTAAGTTGCAGGTTCGAATCTCTCCGGAGT
>JAYJMJ010294984.1:2524-26638 GCA_036873875.1 Laminaria ephemera
CCCCCCCCCCCCCCCCCCCCCCCCCCCCCCCCCCCCCCCCCCAGGCAACGAGGAAAATGGAGTCAACTGTTGAAACATGTTTTATCGAGGATTGGAGTCAGAGAGGATGTTTGGTACCTGGTATTGGTTTCATGCCTTGAATGACTATACTTCAACAGGAACGGATTGTTGCAAAATATCAAAGCATTGCATAGCATCAACAAATAGCAGAATCGAAATATTGTTTTCCTCTTAATTGCATCATTACCAGCCTTTTCAAAAAGTGAAAGCGCAGCGTAACGAGTCGTCAAAGAATGCCAGAACCACTTTTATTATATTGTGCCACATAATAGCAACGCTATCATGCACACAAAACGTTCCATCCCAATATTGTTGTGAAACAAAAATGCGCTTGAGAAGCAACAGCATAAGGAATTTAAATGATACCTTCTGACAGGAATAAATTACAAGAACCGACATCGAAAATGGAGAGTACACTCACGTCTCTACGGATGCAACGATGCAGTGGAACACAAGTTGAATGAAAACATGTGACGACTAAGATGAGGGAGGACCCCATACCGCATAACGTCACGCTCGTCTACGGGAACCGCTCCCATCCTTCTTGCTGGCACCATGCGAGAGTAAACACGAACTCTCAAGTCCATCCGGTACTCGCAGGACACAACATGATCAGCAACGTCCACTAACAACCCCACCAACCCTAGCAGCAGCAGCAGCAGCAGCAACAAAAGCAGCAGCAGCAGCAGCAGCAGCAGCAGCAGCAGCAGCAGCAGAAGCAGCAGCAGCAGCAGCAGATAGTCCAATGACCGCGTGGTCGGGTGTTTGTTCATACTAGTTTATATCGCGGGCGACCTCAAACTATCGTTTGTCCAGCATAAGGAATCAGAATCCTTAAAATGGAGGCAACATTGAATAAGGGTCATAGACTGACTGTATGTATGACTACATGGTATGTGCCACTATTATTAATAATAACACTGCTATTGCACCAGGTATGCTAGTATTAGTATGCATCAGTTCAGTCTCGTAAAAACATAAGTGACAAGCGGGTACGATGATACAGCAGTGAACGCCTGCACTTATGAAATATTCCGTTGTGAAATTTACTTTGAGAATGATAAGTTACACAACAAATTGGATGTATGAAATTCAGATCAAGAGGGCAACAACGTAAACACCAGTGTATATAAGTGATCGAAGTCTTTGAGCCCCACTAAAAGTAAGAAAATATGCTCCAGACCAGGACGTAAAATTCGCAAGAGGCAAGAAACCCGAAAAAGCTGAATTTGAACGTAGAAAATTATGAAAACATGGTGAAACCATCACTTCAGTCGTGCTGGGTACGCTGGTATGGACACACTTAAAAACAAGTCTTTGATCCTTGGGGAGTGACGTTTCTTCACACCGGGCACCCCCTCTTATTGAATATATAGCAGCTTCTTGTTGCGAAAGTTATTCTAATATATTGGGTTGAGGAACTTGAGATTCTAGACGTTGCAGCGAATACCGAGCTACTATATCCTACGGCGTGCACAGTGATTTGTAGCCGGGCGTTCTCCGCTCGTGATCGCATGCATGCATATATCCTGACTGCTCAAGCCTGCCGTGCCATGGTGGCACAACCGAAACACTCTCCCTACGATCCCAGGGTAATCAACCAGGCTCTCAAACGTCATGGAATTTGCTTCTATCATACCGAAACTTGCTTAGGTACCGCCCGTCTGAGTAATATTCACAATCATAGTAGTCACAGGATCGGGTAGATGGAATTCATGCTTCCGAGTCTTTCGTTCGCTCGATTGAGCAAAACGCAAGGGGGGGGGGATGTCATACGAGGCAAACAAATGAGAGAAAAGTAGGAATACTTAACCCCAAGGAAAAGGGGATTGAGTTAGGAAGAGGATATTAAACACCAAGGAAAAGGGAGAGGACAGTCGACTCCAAGGTAACGACTATTCCGTTGGTGTTCATGTGCTAAATGATTTTCATGCCGGACATCGAGTCATTCATTCTCTATGCTACATACCCTGTTACCCCGTGTTGGTGCGCAGACACTGACGTGGTTAATGTTGGAACTACCTGGAGAAGGGTGTCAATGGCCCTCGTCATACATGTCACTGGTGTGTGGTATGCATGTCCTAGAGGTTTTACATTCCGGACATTGAGGTTTGTCATGTCGGACATCGACGTCTGTATTATCTATGACGCATGCTACGTTATTCCGTACATATTATTGGCGAAAGCATCGATCGAGTACATCTCGGCAGTATTTGGATTGGGCGTGAAGGTAGGCACACGTGCTAACCGCTGTTAGCACCAAAAGCTGAGGTAAGCAGCTCCCGTAGGCGTTTATATAGGTTCGGTGATAGCATCTACACATTGAAGGTGAGCACGTGTAGGGCTATTGCCAAATATATGGGTAATTGTGGTGAGCGCCTCTCTGGGGGGTACTTTCGAGTGAATCTCCGCAGTATTTGGCTTAGGCGCGAAAGTGGGCAATTGCCTTAGCCACTGCCGAGCGGGACGCTGAAGGTATGCAGCTCCCGCGGGTGTCTTAACTAGGTTGGATGGTAGCATTCAGACAGTGAAGTTGAGCACTAGTCATGCTGCCGCTGAACTGCGGAGGTGGGGTGAGAACGTTCTTGGGAATTTTGGTTTCTACCGAGGTGATGGGGCACGTTTGGTTCAGGATTGTTGTGACGAGTGTAGCGGGCGTATTTGACATTATATATGGACCGGGTACCAACGAGTGATCTTCCGATACGGGCACGGATGCACTTAAACCGACTTTCTGTGTTTAGTATTAAAGGTGAGCTTTCTCGAAATTTACTTTGGAACTGGCGGAGGTGAGCGCCTTTGTAGAGTATCTCGGCGATATTCGGTTGAACTGTGATGTGAGCACTTTGTCCATCGTTGCTGATCGGGGTATGAGGTAAGCATCTCCCGTTGGTGTTGCAAGTGGGTTCGGCGGTAGCACTTCGACAGACACTGGTAACCACTTGTCATGCTATTGTCGAACTGATCGGCAGAGGTGAACGCCTTGTCGGGATCTTGTCTGGATACTGGTGTTGTTTGTGTTTTGTGTGTATGATATGTGTAAGGGAGCAAGAATCTTATGGGAGATTGCAGGTACTTCCTCACGGTAACTAAGATTTTTCGTAGGCGTAGAGATGTACGATTTCAGCTCCTGCAGCGACAACAACATCAACCACACATCAGCGCCGTCGACATCGACCTCGCGATTAACGCCCTCTTCATCTTCGGCGCCGCCGTGTTCGAACCGTCACCGTCAGAATGGCTGGTACAGACACAACCACCCACGGACCGGTCGCCTGCATCGCCTGTCGCCCGCGTGGCCGCAGTCGTCGCCGATACCGCCACCGCCTCCGGCGCCAGCACCGTCGTCATCGATCTCGCAAGCGACACCATCGTCATCATCGGCGCCGCGGTATTCGACACAGTCACCGTCACCTCTGCTGGTACCGACGCCATCGCTCACGGACCGGTCGCCCGCATCGGCGCAGTCGATGCCGATACCGCCACCACTTCCGGCGCCAGCACCGTCGACATCAATCTCGCAAGCGACGCCATCTTCATCTTCGGAGACACCGTGTTCACCGTCACCGTCGCTTCTGCTGGTACCGACGCCATCTCTCACGGACCGGCCGACCGCATCGCCGCAGTCGTTGACGATACCGCCACCACCTCCGGCGCCGGCACCGTCGACATCGATCTTGCGAGCGACGCCATCCTCATCTTCATCGCCGCCGTGTTCGACGGCGTCACCATCAGCCTTCCTGGTGCCGACGCCATCGCTATCAGACCGGTCGCCCGCATCGGCGCAGTCGTTGCCGATACCGCCACCACTTCCGGCGTCAGCACCGTCGACATCAATCTCGCAAGCGACGCCATCTTCATCTTCGGCGACACCGTGTTCGACACCGTCACCGTCGGCTCCGCTGGTACCGAAGCCACCTCCCCGGCACCGGTCGCCAACATCGCCGCAGTCGTTGACGATACCACCACCGCCACTGGCGCCAGCGCCGTCGACATCGATCTCTCGAGCGACGCCATCTTCTTTTCTGGCGCCGTGTTATACGCCATCACCATCAACCTTGCCGGTACCGACGGCATCGCTAACGGGCCGGTCACCCGCATCGCCGCAGTCAACTAGAGACCGGTCGACCAAGCTCGGGCGCAAGGAGCAGTGTAGAGGCTGAGGTGGGTGGATCCACGAAGATCTGGCAGAGCTGTGTAGATCCTGGCCCAAGCGCTGGGGCGAGTACGTGCAACCGTCACCCTGGTTGTATCGCACGACGCCCCTCCCCCGGTTACTGGGCAACCACATACCGTTTGGGTTATTGGTTGGCGGAGACGTGGGTGCACAGATCGACGCAATTACCCCACAGCTGGATGACAGCGACTTTCTTAAACATGGAGACCTACACAACTTCGTCGCAGACCGTATGGAGGCTTGGAGGGAAGTATCGAGGGAACGAGACGCTTTCCTCAAGCGGCACGAAGTCCGATAGCATCAATGTTGCCGGAAACACGTGGGTGTTAAACAAGCTTCAGCCGGGACCAAGGTGGGAAAGAGTAATCTGGTGATGGTGCAAGAACCGTAGCTAGACCCTCTGGCACAAGGGCGTGCACCGCAAACTCGTTGACGAGAAATGGACTGGACCGTGGATTTTTTTCGCCGTAATCACCCCCTCGGTTGTGCGTTCACGTCGTCTTCAATGGAAGGCAAGTAAGGGAGCGACGAGCAGCTTCGTCTCATATCGAGGCTTTTCATGGCAGCCCCCCCCCCCAAAGCTACGCAACGATTTCGGCAACGAATACGACCACGTCGCTTGAGCCGAGGACTTGGAGTTTGCCGCCCCGTTAATAGCAGCACCCCCGTAGTCCATCTTGCTAGACCGCCAAGCATCGGCAAAAAACGGTGTAGCTTAGGGCGGTTCCTGAATGGGGTGAAATCGTCTGGACATCGGAGGAGGGTGCGTTGGACAGCTTCACGCCAATGCGGCTAGACGTCTTTCATGCGATGTGGGAGCGTTATGTACCACGACGAAACTCGCGGTGCCAGGCCACCAACCGTTGCAACGCGGGTGGAACGCGACGCCCTCGACAGAACGCGTGCCCTGGGGGAGATTCTGGTGGGCACCGTGGTTTGGAGAGAGTTCATCGTTCAAGAAGGAAAGACGTATCGACACCGTGACGTTATCTATCATTACAAGGCGCCGTACATCCGGATCCGCCACTTCGGCGGAGACTGGGAGGAACTCACTTGGACTGAATTGAACCGAGGGGTGAAAAGTACGTCCCAGCGTGGGGGCATACCCGCGCCTAGAGCTAAGGAGCAAGGGGGGGGACCCACAGGGAAGAATGTTTGACAGGACCCAAGGTTTCTTTGGTGTTTTTGTTCTCTCTATGTTGGATATTTGAACAAAAGGAATAACCGATCGGGGAGGTCTGCGGAGCAAGGGTGAGACCAACCTCTTGTCTACGGGGAAGTGAGGTTGTTGTTCTTATTCGGATTTCCGAAACCACTCTCGAGATATCCCGTGGGGGACGAAGAATCTTAGTTTTTTTCTGTTGCTATCTTGACCAGCCGTTCTTCCTGCTCTTCGGGCTTATTTGGGACATTCGTTGTTTCGATCTGAAGCCATCGAATGTGGGGGGGTGTCACGGCAAGCAGGGGACATTCATCCATAATTTAATAAATGGCAAATGTCCCGGAGTCGCAGGGACCTCGGATGGATAGCTCAGGAGGGGATCGGCAAAATGTGCGAGGGGCTCAGGGGTGTTGGGGTAGCCGAAAAGAGGAAAGCACGGACACTTGAAAAATGAGAACTTGTGAATCACTTCACGAAGCACTTACCCTGAGCGTCCGAACGCTACCTGCACGCCCGTGGATACCCGCTTTGAACGATATGAACGCTAGTTGCCCGCTTGTGGATCGCCCCGCCGGCTAATTCGTCCCATTCTCTTGAACCAGGAAACCGGGGAAGGTCACACAATAGGGAGGAAAAATTCGCTTGTTTTCGTGTCTCTCGTGAAAGTATGCATCGTATAAACATCATGGATTGCTAAGGCAAGTCTCCGTACCATACCTGGTATGGACCAACGAGAGAACACATCACAGCACACAGCACGGCACAGCACGGTACCGCACGGCACAGCACCGCATACTACCGCATACTACCGCACGTCACCGCGCGGTAACGAACGGAACTGCGCTGCGCTGCTCTGCCCTGCGCTGCGTTACCCTGCGCTGCGCTGCGCTGCCCTGAGCTGCGCTGCACTGCCCTGCGCTGCGCTGCGCTGCTTAGCTGAGCCAAGCCAAGCTGAGCTCAGCTAGGATCTGGTACGATGATACTGCCCTGTGTTCTGTACTACCACAGCCAGTAGTAGTAGTAGCAATGATAACAATAACCCCACCCCCCTGACCGGTAGTAAGACTACCTTTGTATGTACGTACATATTTTTTGCGTCCCATAGCAGTCAGATTTTTCCCCCCTCTAAGAAGTTTATAGTTTCCGTGCAAAGCTTGATTAAGACCGACGTCTTCGTATCACACTGTTGACCCTGGTGTTAACTAGTACTAAGGGAAGTCGCCGACATATATCCTTCGTGAGGACATACACAACCCGTAACCCGCGCGATCGGAGAATCACACACATCTTGCAAATACGAGATTCGAGGAAATGCTAGATCTTACAGCTGTATTTTTATATTTTTACAAAATAACCGTAGCCAAGAGAACGGAGAAAACAAGAACAGTAAGAAATCCGCGAATGTTCTGAACCTAGATTGTAGAAAGAAAGAAAGCAAATAGTTTTATTGTCGTCAGCAATTTTACGGGCTGAGGATGGCCGAGAGGTGGGAGGATAAGCTGGGAATATACACCGCACGGGGGAGGACAAAGGTATGTATTTCTACCTATTAAGATCAATACAGTCCAGCTGTCAAATCGAAAATATTATCGTTCAAACACGTCTACCGTCTTCGCAACCTGTCTGTGTCTCTCAATCGACCGCGCGTGACAAGAGAGCAGTAGTGTGTCTTAACAATAGACACAGGCCAAATACCCGCCTTCTTGGCGCTAGGAGGTGTACCGGGGGAAATAGGGTGACCTTTTCTAACCTATTACCTGGTAGTCGATAATCATTACCTGGTATACGCATAGCAAGTGCCTAAACACACTTTGAGGGCGACGAAACCCGACGTCTAGCTGTGGAACTAATAAGTATATATGTATGTGTATATAGTCCTAGTACCGTTGAGGGGGTAACTGACGCTATTTATTTTTAAAACATTAAAAATCATACCACATTAGAAGGGGGGCTTCGCCGAGGCAGGCTGACGCGCGCCTGCGGCTCCGCGTATGCCCCTAGCTGCTGAAGGCGAACCGGCATGCAACCCGAGGCTGCTAGTACGACAGTACTCACAAGGGGTGCATAAAAAAAAAAAAAATGAGTGAAGACCAAGGAAACACTACAAACACGAGTAAAAACAAAATAAAGCCATCCGCCATGCGCCATCCACTATCCACCATCCGGAACAACAACGCATTACTCGTTTGTACAGCGGCAAGCAGCACCGCAGAGTACTTCGTGCGAGTGCTATCGTGCGGTCAGCGTCCGTATTGTACATACAGTTACAAAGCAGTTGAGAAGCAGTCTATCGAGTCAATCGACAGTACGGAGTAATCAAGAATGTGGGCTTGGCAAGTCGGTTAGTCACAGTAGTTACACCAATGATAATTATCCCGGGGAGAATATGCCTTCAACCTACTTCACGTATTCTGCATCGCAATGCCGCTTCGAGCTCAAAATTCCAAAGAAACGATCCTTCTTCGCTACTTGTACCATCACCAACCGTAGCACATTGTTGGCCCAAAGGGGGCACCTAACGATTAAACACCTCTGCTCGGGGTCTCCAGTCATACGGTCAATAGCTGCGCTGTCACACATCCAAATATATATATATATATGACATCGCTACATCAGCAGTAATCTGTCCTACAAAAGCATGCTCAGGCTCACCTTGGAGCACAAAATGTGCCGTTTGCTGTCCGAGATGTTGGCTCCTATTCCAGCTCCTTTGTGTATGCTCTCAGCGAGCGCGATTGCTCGACTAGTTTTGCTCGTATATCTCCCAATCTCTCTGTCAGTAATTCCTCCATCCCTGTGAGATAGGGATCGCTCTAACCCATGGCGTCTCGACAGATTTGATACCGTAATCGAGAGTCTGGGTCTTGGCAATTCTTAGCAGATACTTAGGCGAGGTAAACATCACTTACTCATGGTCGTGGTTGGAAGGACTCGTGTTTTATTTTGAGTGTTTACGGTTCCCATACTCTGTTGGGTTAGAGCACATACAAGTGGAAATAATACTGAAACAGACGAATTTCATAACCCAAGGCCTACCAATCCACCAAAAATTTAATGTTAGAAATATAGAAATGGTACAAAATAAAGAGTAACCTAACATTTCGCTGGTTTGTCGGGGGTTGGGTTGGCCTTAGGTTGTTTCGATGATTTCAATACAAATACTATACCTGGTATGTTTTCTACCCAACTCCTACTCAACCAAAGTTGGTACATCGCAAACACGCAATATTAGGGTGTTCGAGATTCTCAAACTCTGTTGGGTTAGAAAACATGTTAAATTAGCATTGAAACCGACGAGTTTCTTCAGAACCCAAGGCCAACCAACCGAAGAAAAAAATATGTTAGAAACAAAACAAATAGGAAAAAAATAGAATAACCCGACGTTTTTCGGGTTTTTCGACATTTGGATTGGCCCTGGATTGTTATCTCGACGGTTTCAATACTACAACTATGTGTTTCCTGCCCACCTCGTTCCCAACCAGGGTTGGTACATCGCCAACACACCATGATCGATCAGGGAGAGTGAAGACGTTCACCTAGATCGTGGAGACGTCTGTTCGTCGCAGCAGTCACACCAAAGATACATATCCCGGATAAAGCATGCCTTCCACCTGCCTACTATAATACGTGTTCCTCCGCACAAGACTGCCCCACCCCACTGCCTTACTCCGAGCATGCTCACCACGAAGCGCGGGCGATTACGTTTGTGCGGCAAGCTCGCCTGACCTATACCTCGGACTATGTCAGGAACCCCGATGAGATTCTGCCAATTTTACCTCCGGCTCCACTTCCGATCGAATCAGTGTTGGACACAGTATGCGATGATAGCTACGTAGCCCTCGTCGTTCCACCTGTGTGTTATAATGGAAAGTAAGCGTGCGTCAGTTTCGCAAATTCTTGACACGTGAAATAGTTTCCATTATTTTGTAGATTTTGGAATGAAGGTGAGAATCGAAACAACGATCTCACTCCTCAAAATCTCACGGCTTACCTGCGACGCCATTGAACGGAAAGTAAGTTAAATAGTGGTTTCCTTTGTTAATGTAGGTTTTGGCATGAAAGTGAGAATCGAACACAAGCGATCTCGCTTCTGAAAAACTCACGGCCTACCTGCGACGCCATTGAAAGGAAAGTAGACTAAAAATGTCGAAGGTGAGAATCGAACCCTGGTCCCAAGATCTCACTCTTATAAAAATCTCACGGCCTACCTGCGACGCCATTTAAACGAAAGTAGACTAAAAATGTTGAAGATGAGAATCGAACCCTGGTCCCACGATCTCGCTCTTCAAAATCTCACGGCCTACCTGCGACGCCATTGAAAGGAATGTAGGAGACTAAAATATTAAAACGCTGAAGGTGAGAATCGAACCCACTATGTCGCTCTTCAAAATCTCACGGCCTATCTGAACCGCCATTGAAAGGAAAATTGAGTATAAATGTTGCGCAACATTGATAGGAAAGTAGACTAAACAAAATAGCATTTTGAAGGTGAGAATCGAACCCACGATCTGGTTCTTCAAAATCTCACGGCCTACGTGAAAACCCATATATTTAAAAGTAGACTAAAAATGTTACGCAACTCATGCTACCCCGAGTATGCCTTCCTGTACTCTATTTCCACCACGTATGTGATGCTGCCTTCTACGTGTTGCAAAAAAACAAAATCGTAAACACCGTTTTTACCTCCACCACGGTACCGATCCTCCCGTGGCGTAGGCTTATCCGATTCGGTCAGAACTAAAGACTCCGTCCTCTCTGCTTAACGGAGCCTGGTCGTCCGGCGTGCACAGCAGCCGAAGAAGCTCGCGACGCCCGTTTCGCGACCACATGTTCGCCTACCAATCTTGGCACTTTTGCGGGAAATTGATACTTTCTCACGTAAAAATGTCCGAAACGTTCGTTCGACACCTGTTTCTGCAAGCCCTAACCCTCAATGCACGCGCTACGGCGGGGCACGAGACCAGTCGCCCACCCCATATTTCCCATACTCTTGCCGCCATGAGATGTCAAATGCCGCGGAAGCTGCGACCTCTCCCGTCTCGGCCACACGAGAAGAGGGCCACTCTCGGTCCTGGTATCGAAAACAAAATGTTTTTACCGTCGCGAGCGACCGTAGATGTCGGTTGACGGCGCCTTCGCCCCTTGGCGGACAGCTGTCAAGGACATCCTAACACTAAAAACTATTGTGTTTATGAAAAGGTTTTGACGGGCCAAAGCTAGGCCGTCAACATAAATGTTGGGCCACGAGACTTGTCATGTATCACGTACCCCCACGAAAATACCCGCCCTGCAGTGTTGCAATATCCCAACCGCGGGTACACCCATGGGAGATATCGTGATGAGCACAATAGGACTTCATACGGCGATTCCCATTGTGGAAAAACCCACAGGATACGGTAGGTTTACTTTTGGGAACCAACGGGCGCCCGTGGTAACACGCGGGATCGCACACGACATCCATCGGGGGGTCGCGGGGTCCCATGGGAACCGACTTCTGATGCCACGCTGTCCCGTGGGAGTGGCCATGGACACGGGTGGGAGCCCACGGGATGCCATGGTGGCGCCCACGGGGGCCCGCCAAAAACCACAATAATGTAAATCTGCCTCGAAAACATACTGTTTTTTCTTGGTATCCATGGCAAACGCGGCAAACTCGCGTGGCATCTCACTTGCGCAAGGCTCCTTCCACTAGACGCATCAACAGCTAAGCCTTTACGGTTGTGTGCTATATATAAACTACGACTTCTGTACACTCTGACTATTATTTGCTTCCTCGGTCGACTACAAATGAAACGGGGTTTCTTGTCTACTTCCTCTACTGTATCCAAAGTCTGGGCTCTACTTCGGTTTGGAATAATTGAACATGACACACTTTTTTCTATTGAAATACGTTTCAGGATTGGTACCAAGATGTTCATGGAAAATAGCCAAACGCACAAGGGGGAACGCGGCGAAAACGCAAGCATTCGGCAGAAAAAATGACCACGTTTCATACCCAGTTTTTATATAACAGGCGAACAAACACAATACACCTGCTTTCGCCCTGGGTGCTGGGACTCGATGTGGGGCAGTCCTTCACATTTTAAAAATCCTACCGACAAAAGCAATTCTCACGATCGTTAATGGTCTTATCATTTGTTTTCTTGTGTTATTTAGTGGGGTTTTCCAATGTGACCGCCTGCCAGGAAATGGAGACGGGATCATCCCCTCGATATGCGTGCCTACACTGTAGCACTATTTTGTTCAAAGGCCGCTGTGTTCAAGAGACTGTCAATAATAAAGTAACCAGTTTTCAGCTACAGGGGAAGCATAATTCCAGGCCGTATGCGAGATACTCCAGCCGGACACCAGTGCATAACGGAGGCATGGTGTCATACATATATAATATATATATATATATGTATATACATATATATATATATATTCTCTCACTTTTGTACTTTCCAGCTGCTGGACAAGCGGTGGTCACAGGTGTCGTCCTTTCTCCCCCCCGGTACGTTCCTTAATTTTTTGTCGCAGGGGTTTCAGCATTCCCAACGCTCGTCGATTTTCATCGAAGTTTTTCTAACTCACGCTTTCGCGCTTTCCGCAAGGATATTTTTATCACAAGAAAATGTCCCTACGAGTACGAGTATGCTCTCGGGGCTCGAGCATGCGACATTGACCTTAGTGGTTACGAGGTTAACCCACTAGACCATCGGGGACGCCGAAACTATATAGGAAAGACCAAAACAAGGCAGCGAGGAATTGGTATCAGTCGTGGCGCAATAACCAACACGTCATGTAATCACACACATACAACCGAAAATACTCACTTTGCACTTAAAGCCCCTGCCAGGAGGAACCCTTCTCGACGACCCAGTAACCTCGGCGTTGTCGATTTTGACATTCGCCCAGTCTAGCTCGCAGTTTCAACTCCGCACCTCAAACATTTCGTATCCCCAACCGTCCAATTTTACTAGAAACCACACACCCCTCTTTTTCTGCCTCCGCCACCATCTCCAACATAGTACCTGCGTCTTCGACGGATAGGAGTCGCCTCTCGGGAGCTTGCGCCGCCCTGGGTACACGAGACTAGCTCTGTGTATTTGACATGCCACCGGTAGGACTCGGAACACCGGCCCACAGACCGGCCTTTGAGCAGAATCCTGTCCAACGAATACAACCAAGAAGTTTGCAGCGGCAGCTCCTAAATATGTCATGGGCAACGAGAGATTGCTTGTGTGGCATAGATTTCATGTGTAAAACAAACTCAATTGCAGTTTACACGTATACATTGTGGTTTAGCGTCCGTGGTGCCAATCACGAAAGAGGTACCCAATATGATGGTTTGCTCACTTCTTGGTCATACCGTTCAATACTCTGTGAACACTCCCCTCAAAAAACCACCGTCGGGACTGTACAAAAACGTAGGTGTTTGCACAGGGTATTCTTAGTTTTCTTTTTTATCATTGTTTCCAGAGTTTCCAGAAAGGTTCCCCTCCCTACCTGTATTAGCCCCTGGGGGGTCGTTTAACGCAAGAACTATTCTTCAACCCCCGAGGAAAACACAGCGAAATGTACGGTGTACATCCCAAACTCCACCTGTTGTCGTGGATGTTGGGTTTAGGCCGTTGCTATCCCTGAGTAATCAGGCAATACTACTGTTTCATTAACATCTGCTACTTCAATGCTTTCTCGTAGATGCTGTTGAGGCACGACATCCTGGGTTCCAGTACTAGAGAGGTCCCGGCAGCGTATGTGTGTGCGCTCGGGGTTGCCCAGCATTTGCCACACTCTCCCCATGGGGACTTTTACTCCCTGCCAGGTACGTGTTTTCGTCGTAAAAATACCCCCCCCACGTACCCACGTGTTCCGTCTCGAAGAGGATTCGTGGTCAAGGGTCAAATGACTAAGGCGAGAACCAAATGGGCTGGGGTTAGGGCTAGGGTAGGGTTAGAGTTAGGCTTTTGGGTTAGGGTTAGGGGTATAGTTAGACGTTTTACCAAGTTCAAACGGGGGAGCTTCAATAGCTTTTGAACCCGTTTTTGGTGCTCGTTCCTATTGACGGTTTTTCAATGCCAGTTGCAAGTTCGTGAACAGGACGATGGATAGTGGTGCGAAATCTACTGCGAGGTGCGTATAGTCTCGATACACGCTCCGGCCATACTATCCATGGCCCTGTCGGTTCGCTTAATTCGACACATATTATCAGCATAATAAAATTAACGGAGGTAGACAAATGATGTCATCTCGCCTGCTGCGTTTAGCATCTCAATCACGGATGCTTGTGTGCATTTGTCTGGAAAATTGGGGTCGGTCATCACCCGAATGCCATGACGCGCCATGAAAATGTCAACGTGTGTGCAACCCCCTGGGAAAGGGAGGCGCTTGAATGCGACAGACGCACATGACTTTCCACATAATACAATTGCCTGCACACTTGATATGTACCTGGTATGCAATAAGTATAACGTGCCTACTCTTACACACCAGGGCCTAGTAAATGGCAGGCTTGGATTCACAGGATACAATTGAAACCGTGACGCGAGTTTATGCACTGCCAAGTCAAGGTAGCAAGTTCACACTTCCCCAAGTAAATAAATCCACCGCGAAGCCCAGCATAGTCTCCCCTGTTTGCTAACAACCAGTAAAATCTGCTCACACAAAACAACTTGATGCTGCCCTGAAACATATCATCGAAGGGTACCAATCCTGTAAAAATCTTGGATCGATAATCAACACCGTGAAGAACCAGAGAAGAGGTGAACGATATAAAAAACTCGGGCAAAGGATATTCCTGCAGTTCTTGTGAAAGCTCTAACGACACGGAAATGTCCTCTTCGTCTAAGCTAAAGCCCTCGAAAAATATGAGCACTATATCAAAACGTGTATTTGCTTGATCAAACGGAAATGCAGGTCAAATTGAAATGCTGGACAATGGTAAAAAATACACATTACTAATCTATCGACCAAATGCATATCCAAATCGATTTCGAGTCACGGAAAAAAATCAAATTATGGAGCAATAATAATGCTGAATAGACGTAGTGGAACGCAAACCCGGGACAATCATGGAAAAACCGTCTCGCGGCGGGCTAACGCCGACGGCATACTAGCGGACCAAAACTGTGACACCTATTTATCGGTTTTGAGATGCATGCTACGGTAAATGTAAACTGATACATTCACGAGGCCGCTCACTTGAGACGCTATATACCTCACTCTAATACTGATTTTTAATAAAATGACAGAGCAACTTCATGAACAATCCAATGGCTTAGGTATACAATGAAAACTATTGCAAACCATGAATAAGGTGTTTGCGGGATTCAAGCTTTGGTTGGGTAGGAGTCGGGTCGGAAACATATAGGAATAGTATTGAAACCGTCGAAACACAAATCCACGCCCAATCCAACCCACAAACAACACAGGGGAAACTATGTTTGTTTTTTCATTTCCACCATTTTATATTTTGCTCATATATTTTTTAGTGGGTTGGTTGGCCTTGGGCTGAAAAACTCGTCGGTTGTAATACTGTTTTTAGTATTACTTAGACCCAAGAGAGTTTGGAAAGCGTAAACGCCCTATTTATATTCCCACGATATTGGATTAACAGACCCCGTCATTCACAAAACAAATAGCCAAACAAAGTTATCCCCATTGTTGAAAGCGTCGGTAACTGTTAAATCGGACTGGATAAGTGGGTATGTACAGCTGTCAAAAGATAAATCGAACAGAAATGGTACGGCCTCGTGGTTGCCGCAAGACCCGCTTAATCAAACCCGATTGAAAATACACAATGTTCGAGGTATATATTTGAACTTGCTCCAGTTTAATAGGTTTTCAACAAATATTGTACGAGGGTTCCGATTTCGAACTAGGTTTTCTGGATGTGTGTGAGGTGCAGAATCAAATGCCTGAAACCTGAAGCTTTGATTAGCACTCCAGAAACATTAACTGCAACGTTAAATTGTGTTGCAGTTGGTTGGTCAAGTGTTTAGTTAATTACAACTAAAACAGGGGGAGGGGGAGGAGATGGAGGGTTCTACTTTTCCACCATTTCTACCACCACCACGATCCCCATCCCCTTCGTCGTTGTCATTCACCGTGAAAAATAGCGTCCTTGACTACCGCGACCATCATCGCCATGAATAGCATCACGATCACAACCATTGCAACCATCTCTACCACCACCACCACCACCAATGCGCGACTAGCACTAGTGTCAACACCACCACCAATGCCACTAGCACTAGTGTCACCACCACCAACCACCCACATAAGCACCACACATGCTTCACCACCAACACCACCAATACCAAGACCCCCAACACTACCACGATGGCCACCATCTTGATCGTCCTGGTTGTCGTCGTTAGGCATACACGTTGGGGGGACGAATATGGCGAGGACAAAGAGCGGGAGCCTCGCCATACAACTACCACCACCACTACGACTATCACTGTCACCATGACCGCGATCACCATCAACACGACCACAACCACCACCACCATCGACATACCGCTCATGAGCCTATGCATGGTGAGCCCACACATTTTGAGCATAAACTGGGAAGTGGTGAAATTGAAATTGACGTACGAAATAATGGGAGTGGGGAGGAACCTTTGCTACCGTCACCACCACCACTACCACCATGATTTTCATGAGGCGTACACAACAGGGGGGGGTCGGGACCGCGCACATTCCCTGATGAATTTCGGGGTATGAACCTCGGCGCAGCGCAAACCCCAGGTATCACCAGTTTCTTGGTACAAAGATCGCTGGAGGGAAAATGATTCATGGAACTTCTTGACCAGAGTATGGTCCACGGCGGCGAAAATGTCGGGGGACTTGATCATAGACGTGTTTGAGAGTTGAGGTCAGAAAAATGGGACAGGAGAGGAAAGTACGGTAGCTTTGGGAGGGGGGTTGGGAGACGAGGGGGAATTAAAAGAAAGTGATAACGAAACATTTACCTGTAACATCTTAGGCCTCATTTACTCATTTCATGATCGCGTCTACGGTAGGCAGGCTACCTCCATTTCCTCCCTTCTCCGCGTGTCGTCGTGTACCTCATTCCAAAACCGAACTTTGGAAGTCGTTGTTCTTGTCGCGGCGTAAGAGTCAATCACACGCCAGTGCAAGTCGCGAAACAGAAATGACGAAACTCTATGTATGGCTGCTATAAAACTGGGTAGTCACTTTAGCGAGTGGCTCTTAGCCGTCGAAAACATTTGCCCTGGACGCGTTTTATGATAAAGGTGACCCTTTTGAACCAATGCAATTCCGATGAAGGGAAACACTACCTGAGCTACAGTAGGGGGTTACTTTTTGGTCGTTATGTTTCAGCCGATCTGAGCTACTCGGAAGAGTGACTACCCTATATTTTTGTACACTTAGCTATTGCGGTTTTTGTGTTCGCGTTGTGCCCCACCTTGGGATTATTTGCTACTCGTTGCGACAAACAACTTCTCATAACCTCTTTTCGGAGAGGTACTGGCTCATTTGCCCGAGTGGCCTATACGAGGTAGTAGAGAAAATATGCGGTAGCCACCATGCGGTAGCACCAGGCTTGGACTCCTCAATTAAGGATCTACCCGACATTGGTTATCGTTGTCGTTATCAATGATTTTTTCAACTGTTTTAGTTGCATGCTCAGGCCATGGGGATGTTCTCCGAGTTGCACTGTCAATTTTTCTCAAGGGTGACTTTGCGGGGTGGTGTAGTGTTGTTCAACGGAAGTGAGGAGCGTCAGAACCGAATAGATATACCCTTGCCGTAGAGAGGGTCAAATAATTTGAGCGCCCTACGAGACATATTAGTTTTAATTTGTCTGAGGCTCCATCTTTAAAGAGTTCTATATACCCCACCAAAAACCTTATCTTGCTTAAAAATGAAAGCCAACCCCGATAAAACTTTCCAGGGCCCGTGTATTAAAGGGAAAAAAAAGTGTGTTCCAATGTCCTTGTATTTTTCCTTTGTCGAGAATCCCCGTAACTCGAAAAGCAATTCCCTGAAATGTTCTACAGCTATCGCGTGAATTTTTGGACAAGCGTTGGTCAGGTATGTCTTCACTTCTCCTCTTCGAAATTAATCCTTTGCGAGAAACCCCGTTGAAAACTGGAGTATCGTCCAGTTTTGTCCCCTACGTGCGAAACATCGGATATTAAAATATCAACCAACTTTTTGCGGTACCGGTGCCAGCAGTCCGAACGATATAAAACAAAAAACATTTTCACCAACGAGTTCCCGAACAAGCCAGTGTTCAACCCAAGCAAAAAAAACGTTTTAACGATGACAAGCTATCCGTTATAGAACAACAAATAGATTACTACAAAAACCGACAACAAGCGTGTCCCACGAGGGTGGACAGAGTCCCATAGAGATTACACCAACTCACGAATTGAAGTGTCTGGCGGCGTAATCCTTCCAGAGGGCTCCGTATTTGCTTTCCGGGTCAAACAAACGCCTCAACACCTCCTCGAAACTCGCGTTCTGTTCCACGACTCTGACAACCCAAACTGTTTGCATGTTTCGGATGACGTCGGCTGTAGCTCTTTCTAGCCCCTCTCCGTAAAGGGACTACTGGTCCATGCTCTCGAAACGACGGATAAACCCTGGGTAATGAGGCCAGATCACATCGGGGAGAGAGGAGGGAAAGGAAGAGGGTGGAGGGGGGCGGCGGGGATGTTGAGGGGTGAACCCTGGATAATGATGACAGTTGATAGAGGGGAGAGTGGTGGCGGCGGGATAGTTAGGTGAGAAGAGAGAGGGTGGCGGGGAGGGGAGGAGGTAGGAACGGGGGGGAAGGGGAGGTCGCAAAAAAAATTTGTTTGCCTTAGTCATTTAACCAACGACCATGCATCCGTTTCGAGGCGGAGTACCGTTGCTACTCTTAACAGAGCCATCTCCAACGTTTGGGCGCTCATTACGTTTTTTTCAAATATATTTCATAGAAACGTTTTTTCTGATCTTATCCCCTACCTGTTTCGCCTTCTGTGGGCACCATCTTTCGCCTAGAACAGCAATGGTTTTCTCTCTATTATCTAGTGTACCAAAAATCCCCATGTCACGATAATCTATTGTCCTTATATCCTCTTCTAATACATCCCGTTCCTCCATGCACATATCACATTCTCCCACTAAGTAGTTGGTTTTACTATGGTTTGCTCAATTTCAAGGGCATATTTGTGCACCTTCTCCCTCCTCCTCCTGGCTACTGATATACCTCTTCCTCACTTCCGCCAGGTCCAGGTCCCGGTCCTCTACGTGAAATCGCAGTTTCAGTGATTTCGCGAAGTCCATTTGGCCATGCATACGTATTATTTCCTATCCCTTCTCTTAACGCCCCGTATAACTCTGAATGTTCTTCTTCTTTTACTTTTTTCTCAGCGCCAGACTTTCCCATTTTTCCATTCGTTCCTTTACTTCTGTCGTTTTCACCCGAAAGTTCTCTGTGGACGATATATCTTCTGGGTTTCATCCTGCATCCTGCCTTACTTTGACGACTACGCCATCCCACTTTACTCGAGCTCGCCCCTTTGTTTCTTTGTCTCAAATAGCCCTACCATCTATTGCTGGCATTTTTTTTTCCTAATGTTCCTTACCTTATATAGGCAATTTAACTTCCTCACGTCTCAATTTGTTTGAAGTGGCTACATTCCCAGTTCTGCTCATAATACTGTATTACTAGTCGTACTTGAGCGTCCAACCACCTTTTTAGATTCTGCCATATTTTCTGTTTCCAGCTGCTTCAAAACCTTACATTCCCTTCCCATACCTCTTGTGCATATTCTACCTTTGGTACAACGATATTCATCACAACACATCGTTTGATCCTACTGTAGTGTTAAGGTGAAAGTCTGTCAGAATTTCAACCATCTTGCCTACGTGTGAATTACCCATCCCTACTACATTCGCTATATGTGCGTCTCGAGAGAAAAAAATTGAATTTCTACGCCAAAGTACGAATGCTGTTCTACGATAGGTCGTTCGTCCTCTCCCCACGTCCGATTTGATTCTCACCACCGTGTTCTCCTTATCCTCGTCACATACAACTATTTCGCCTTTTTTTTCGTTCGCAGTCACTCTATATTACCTAGCGTATTATAGTGCCGTCCCTATTTGTTTCCGCATTTTTTCGGGTGTGTCTGACACACACACACACGAAATCATCTAAAAACGCCAATCCCGACCCCTACCGTAACTCCCTGCGTTTTTGCTTCGAGTGCTACTGTCGTGTCGTCAATATATACCTTAACAAATTTAGGTGATAACGTACATCACTGTGCAACTCCTTGCAAACCATAAACGTAATTAGGTAGTTCCCCGTCTCGCATCACAGCACTTCACGCACATTACGCCGTACACTTCATAATTTTTCATATATCTACTCTCATCCCAATTTCCCACAACATTTTCCACGACTCATTTCTCCATACTCGTTCATAGACCTTCTGTACATGTAGAAATAAACAATAAGTTGTTAGGCCCACGTCTTTCCTACCTTGAATCATCTCATCCAATGGGTATTCGTAGTCTACGCAGCTACGGTTTTGCCTACACTCTGCTTGCCCTTCGCATATTTTATCTTCCTTCTCCATCATTGTTCCCATTCTATCATACGAAATCTTCCAGAACGTTTTTGCCTACGGCGCGTAGTCGTGCTATCCCTCTATATTTCGATGGGTCAGCATTGTCTCCTTTGTTGTATTAATTTACTTGTACTCCTTCTCTCCACCTCTTAGGTGCGTACTCGTTCTTCCAGATCCAATTATAAAACATAACTATCATGGTAAGCATTCCTCCTCCCCCGTACTTCATAAATTCGTTTAGTATTTGGTTCGCCCCCGCTGCTTTTCTATTATTTAGTTTATCTACACACCTATTTACTTCTTCCCTTGGGAACTCTCTTTGTAACCCTTCTGAAGCACAATATTTCCTTTCCGATGCATCTTCGTTCACCTATGCCCAAGCGTTGATTTCGTTCTCGAATTCTGCGTCGAGTTGTTCGTTGGTAGTGGGCGTTCCTAACATGCAGTATTGCGCTACTACTACCTATCTCTTCACATTCGATCTAGTAACCATTTTACCGTTTTGTGCTCTTAGTGTAAATATTCCCTTGTCTGCCTCTTCTGCGTTTTTGCCAAATATTCCGTTTATCTCTACCCACATCTGCTTCATCCCGCAATCCAAATCCTCATCAATTTTCTAGACAACATATTTCCGTATTCCCTTTTTCCTTTTTCTCTGCCATCTATTTTAATATATTTCTAGCTATAGCACACTCCTCCCATCCAATGCTATAGTACTACCTGATAAATATCCTGCGTGTACCTCTCTCCTTACTATTGCGGCATCTTTGTCTTCGTCGTACCACCATTTTACGTTTATGTTGCCTCCCTACGACTACAGTTGCCGTGGCATTGACCAATTGCTGCATTCCTTCGATTATCCTCGTCCCTGCACTACCCCTTTGTACGCCGTTCTTCGTTGTACCTACTATTTGTAACAGCTCCGAAAATTGTTCTGCGTTTTGGGACATCTCTTCTTCGAACTGTTGTTGTTTGTCTATTACTTCCTTATCTATTCTCTATCTCTACAGTTTCCTACCTCGCATATTTCATATATATCTCGTCTGCTGACTCTCTGTCAATACAATGCATTGATCCGTAGTTCCTACGTCTGCTGCGCATACACGTGCTTCCATTTCTTACACTTATATAGTCAAGAACGGAGCCTCCCTTGTGTATGCAATGTCTAGTCCGTTCTGGCCCTGGCCTATTTACTCCATCGTTCAACGTCTTCATCTCATTGTCATGAAGGAACTTCAACGTATCTGCCACTTTTTTATTCTTTGTTGCTTCTCGATATTGATAAATGTTATCATTCGGGTTTCTTGCTTTCCTAATTCTTGATTTAAAATCTCCGACTAATACTACTTTCCTACTGTTTTATACTTCTACATATTTGCGGCTATATCTCCGAACTTGCTCTGTATCGCGTTTATCGCACTCTTCGACTCTGGGGGCATATAGACGTTTATTAATAAAATAATTATTCCGCTCCCCGTTCCCTGGCACCCTTATCCATAGTTCTTTTTAAAATAACATCACAAATGCACTAAAGCTGTGAGATTGAAAAGTTCGTCGAAACTCATCTTTGCAAGCAGTGTGTGATACTCCGACCGCGCGTGTTACGGGGTGTGTATGTCCTTATGAAGGATATAGTCGGCGACACCCCTTAGTACTAGTTAGCCCCAGTGTCAACAGTGTGATACGAAGACGTCGGCCTTCTTAATCAAGCTGTGCACGGAAACTGTAAGCATTTCAGAGGGGAACAAAATCTGATTGCTATGGTACGCCCTACCTGACGGCTGTGGACCGCGATAGCTTTGTATATATATATATATGGAGTCTTACTACCATTATGGAGACGGGGGTGAGGAGGGCTTGTAGGTAGTGTTTAGATCGCATATTGAACAAGGCTGCAGCACGTATGGTGTCAGCGGTCAAGGAAACATACCAGACCAAAAACATAAATGAGGGTGACGTTGATCAGGTGGGTTTTGGCAGTTGTTTTACGAATATTGAATGGGGTCTACTGCCCGTATGGTATGGGACCTACAAATATGATGGGTATTAGGTATATGATGGTGTTTTACGTGAATTTTAGTGTGTATAATACTTTCGTGATCAGCAGTAGTCAGTTGTATTTAATTCGGACTGTTTTCCGACCGGATAACGAGGGTTTATGCCAGGACGATCGTATGTACGGTAATTTGAACAGCACGTTTTCTACGGGGTCAACATGATGTTTGTTATGAATGTCAGAGGTTTGGTTGCCGGGTAGTCCCAATAGGTATGCAAGCAACTGTTGTACGGAAGACGGCAGTTTATATCATATACTGCGTGTTTTTTTATCTTCTGCAACTACCGTCCTTACGCGCAAGCCTATGACTCGCACCCTGCGTAGGTATGGACCGTATTACTACATCTGCATTTTCAATTTTTTTGACGTTCAATACCATATTCTTCCTGTACCAATTTTGTGCCGCTGCTCTCCTCGATTATGTCACACCAGAATTCGTTATCTAGGAACCCTACCCCCCCCCCGCCCCCCTGTTCTTGCTATTCTGCCCCTTCCTTTTTTTCCCTATCCGTGCGTTTTCTCCATCTCTGCATCCTATTTCCCCTCCCTCTTTTTTCAATGACTTTCGAATTCCCACTGTATCGAGGTCTCGCCTGTTTGCTTGTTCCGCTATTTCCAGTCGTTTGCACTGGTTCGTGGCGAATCCACACGAGTTCCACGATCCTATTCTCAGCTTCATTTTCGTTCGTCTATCCACTCTACGTTTATCTATTGTTCCTTCTACGTCCCTACTACTCCTATTATCTCTTGCTGAGTTTCCCTTCCGTTTTCGGCTTTGTCTTTGTTCGTTTGCGGAAAGCCGCTTTTTTTCACGCCCACTCTCTTTGAGCTATTTCTGATTGTTGCGTCCCCTCACCTCCGTTAACCCTATGGCTACGTCTGAGGTTTGCTATTCCATTGCTATTCATGCACTCCATCCTGGCCTTCTAACCCATGCCGATACTTATTATGTATCTATTCTCTGCCACTCCTTGCTCGCTTTCGGGTTTAGCGAGACTCGGATATGTCCTCCCTCTCTTTCTATTTTTGCTATTGCAAAGCAGTATTGTCCTACTACATCGCACTTCCTCATGAACCCTATTCTCGTCATGTCCCTAGGAACTCCAAAATCCAGCACTACTAGCTAGTATTTTACCTTTCCCATCATTATTTCTCCGCTGACCCGGCCTCACCGTCTTTCTCCTAATCTCCTCCAAAGAATATCTCCATCTTGTTTGTGTTATTGTTGGAGTGTGAAGCGTTGAAGTTCCTGGGATTTCCCAATCCTAGTACTCGTTGAGGGTCTGTTGTCTTTCTGTAATTTTGCCGGCGCACCACACTAAATACTGTGAGTGTGTGTGTCTGGTGAGTGTGTGTATGTGCGTGTGTGTGTGTGTGTGGGGGGGGGGGGGGTCCAACATGAGACCAATTTGGAAATGTGTATAAACCCAACAGTGATCAAAATATATATATACCAACCTTCTGGGTAACATTGTGAATACACTGTGAAACCCAAAAATGCAAACTAAACACGCCTCTTCTCCTGTCTACTGTTACCCAAGAAACACCGATAACACCGAAAACCCGCACGTATCATATATCACGAGTATACCAGAGGCGGAATCGACAAACGCCCGTGATTACTATCATACCTGTGACCTGCCCGAAGCCGGAGCTTCCTCGACTGCTTTGAAGAGTCATAGTGTTTCCAGTGTGCATCTTCCGTTTCACCTGGGTTTTCCCCTGGATGGCCTCTAGGGCACCTCTTCTCAGGGTTCTCGACATTACCAACGACATGTGTTTCTTCGCCTAAACAAATGTAATATTGGGGAAAGCGTTTAGAAGGGTGAGGTATGGGCTGAAAGGAGCGAGATAAAGGAGGTGTGGGGATTGAGCAAAATGGAGGGGTGGCGGGGGGGGAGAGGATGGTGGTGTTCTATTTTCATGCATAGCCGTACTCGACGGTGAAGGGGGTATGGGGGTTCTGAGTGTTGTAGCAAATCAATGCCAACATATGTATCTAAGGCTAAAAACAACGTGAAATATGGGAAAGGGGTTCAAAAGGGGAGTAGAGGGAAGTTGGGATTGTAGGGCGGGAGGGGGG
>JAYJMJ010294985.1:0-10467 GCA_036873875.1 Laminaria ephemera
GAAGGCACGTACCGGGGGGGAGAAGGGACGACACCTGTGACCACGGCTTGTCCAGAAGCTGAAAAGCAAAAGTGAGACTAAAACAAAATAACGTATACTACATTATTTTATGTTTTCACGGAGGGCACCTTACCACCTAACCCAAACCCAACCCCCAACCCAATCAACCAATGTTTAGGGCTAGCGTTCTTCGTCTCATACACAGCACACGTGCGTCAACGGTAGTGTCGAATACCCTGAGTGCTCCTAGGTCTACTACTGTTCTCATGGTTGCTTCACGGCGGTCCCCATGGCGTGCCATGGTGTGCCATCGCACTACCACGGGATTTCATGGGAAATTCATGGCACTGCCATGGGAGTCATGGCATTTCGAGGGAGCCAACGATATTTCATGGGCTTTCACGAACTGCCTTGTCATGAGCGTTCATAGCACTGCCATGGGTTTTCATGGCACCGACTGCCATGACATGCCACGAAAACTTCCATGATGCTGGCATTAATTTGTGCCGTGGCCGGGCCATGGGATGTCCCATGATACTGCCATGGGACTGCCTTCGCCGCGCTGTTGCACTCCTATCCTCGAACCTAACCCCGACCCTAACCCTAACCGAATATCATGCCCATGAAAGCTCGGTGTATCGTTTTGGGAGGGTACCGTACCACTTATTCGAGAAAATGGTTGACGTGCACTATGACCTACAGTACATCTGACCCTAACCCTAACCTAATCAAACCCAATCAACCAATCCGGGGATGATCACTTTCGTCTCGTACACAGTCAGTGTGTCTTATCCATTACATCGAATAAGCGGCGAGCTCTACTGCTCTACTGCCTTTTGGCGTGCGATGACAGTACCATGGCGTCGACATGGCACGGCGATGGGCGTTCACGGCAGTGCCATGGCCATGGCTGGCAAATGCCATGGGATGGTCAAATATTGTGCGTCGTTACCTTTTTAAGCTGTTCTTCGCTTTGCGGAATTGACAGTAGAAAACCCCTCGGCATTACAAAACTAAACGTTTCCTCTGCTAATCATGCCAGCAAGCAACTCGTATATATAGCGACCCGCAGAATTGGATATCAGCGCAGGAGCGCAGCCGACTGAAGTCAATAGTAGTGAACACGCAGGGGGGCTTAACCATGTTGAAACTAATATGGTATACGAAGTAATGCCGCTTGGAATAATGTACATAATATACGTCTTGAGTTTGTTTTAGAGTGCCAAGAGGGTATAAAATGCATTCGAGAAATATTTAGAAAAAACACGGTCAGCGCAGCAAATCTAGACGCATAGAAAAATACGCAGCGAGCACAATTTCCGCCCCTTACGCTGAGGAGGGGGTCCGCTGGAGGTGCGCGACCAGGGACAGCAGTTAAAGTTCAACTGTTTCGTGGGATCCGTCCGTATCCTTATTTCTGTATTTCCAGGATTAGTTCGAGATGTAGGATAACCCTGCGGCTGGCCTAACAACAGTATTATTACGTGAGCATGAAAAATAGTCCTGGTGGTATTTACATGAAGTATAACAGGTATTAAATCACAATAATTTATGGCTGCATGCTAATAGAAAGTATAATATTTACGTTTGTACATATACATATATATATATATATAGGTTCGTGCCAGTATATACCCTCTGGTATACCCTGTTACATTAGTCTACAATACGGGCCCGCCAACAAGAACACCTACCGTATATGACGACAGTAGTGTATACCACCCGGGACATTGTATATCATAACCACTCATGGAGTACACCACCCGGGACATTGCATATCACACCCACCCCTGGAGTACACCACCCGGGTGATGAGATATTTCAAATCCCAAACAACCACCCGATTTATCACTCTGGTACATTGTATACCACAACCCCTGCGGTAGCATGCCTCATAATTGGTATGACACCCCCAGGATATCTGCACCTCTGAAATGCAGGACGGGCACGGCAACAACCCTCATACCGGTCGTTTGTGGTCAGTTTCAATCTTGCACGCCCCACCGGTCGTTTGTGGTCATTTTCAATCTTGCACGTCGCCCCAAACCAACACGACGCTATACTGTACCTAAGTCTAACCCTAACGCCAACCCTTTGAGAGGATCGAGGTCATCAGGGGCACTCGAGCGACTCCGCAGCGTGCTCGGAGTGTGGCAGTCCTTTGTAACCACTACTGTTATCGCACCCCTTAGAGGATACCATCTTTCTCGGTGATGCGTTTTATCACATTCAAAACGACCACCCAATTCATCACCGGGGTACGTTGTATATCACACCCCTGGAGTATACTGCACAAGGTGATACCCCTGGAAATTGTTTTAGAGCTCAAAATGGTATCACCGGGGGTGTGATGTACACCGTCATATACGGTCATCTGAGCAAGGCTTGCAACCTTATTGTGACATCAGCCTTGTGCCACCTTGAGCATAGGTTTGCTCCTATATACCGGTAAGGTTCAGAATAATGGTCGACGCAGAGCACTAATTCTTCATCGAAATTTCTTAGCGTCCCCCGAAACGTGCGCCTGACGGTATTACTACAGCAGCAGTAGGTTATCTGGTATTCGTGGACCTATATGTACTATTCCAGAGCATTCTTGTTAGATGGCTAACTCTAACGCTGATGGACCCCACGAGTAAAAACATGCGACGGTTCTGCGCGACAATCTCGCAACGAGTCCCATTTTGTTCGTTTAGCTTCTCCTTACAATCACAGCCTCTCGGGGGCTACGAGAAGCTGGCGAATCTCTGCGCGGTTGGAACGAAGCATGAGCTCGGAAAAGACGCGAAAGGCCGTCCCATCCAAAGCCTTCAAAAGTTACCGAATGCCTCGCCACACACGGTCATGAACAATGTAAGTATCCATGCTGCTGCTCAAGCCTATTAATTCCATAGCCGTTATTTTTTCGTTTCGTGAAGTTTACGTTACAAAATCTGAACCGTTAAGGACCGCGGAGGCAGCTCAACGCCGATCGGTATTGGATTTCGGACGGTCTCGTAAACCAAGTTTGGAGAGTTAACGGTCAACGGCAACAGAACCAACCCTACGTACGATCGTTGTACCGCCCGAGCCGACAGTCACGGTATCAGTAATGTTGCCCATATATGTCTTGCTTGCGGTCAGGTCGTTTCTTTTTTCTTGTTGAGATATCATACAGCGAGTAAGGGTCGTTCTTTCCTCGATATTGTGTGAACACACTAATCGGTACCCATACCCACACATACATATCGATAGTGCGGAGTCAGAGCCTTTCTTGCTTGATGTTGAAATACAGCGAAGTACCCTTTCCTTTCCCGATGTTGCAAACATCCTACTGGTACCCGTACATGCTTTGTGTGCACGCCAAGGGCTCCTTGATGATATTCAACGAGGTACCGTTACTGTTCTCAACTTTTTTTTATGTAATTTGTACTGAAAATCGACCAGCGCATGCATGCGTAGGAGATAGCCGAACCGCCCCCGTTCAATTTTTGTTACAGTATGTGTGTACAGCAAATTATGCGTTGTAGAGGTATTGCATATTGCTTGCGTTTCGCCGTTTCACCTTGTGCGACGAACATCTTTAAACAAAAAGTGTACCCAAATACCTACCACTAGTATGTACCAGGTACCAGGTATCAACTGCCTCTGTAATACGGTCGGTAGCAATTTTGTTCGATCATAGATTTTGGACGGCAGAGTTGGCGACGCCGCACAACAGGGGGCGCCAAGAGAGGCGGCAATGAGAAGGGGGGGGGGGGCGAGCGGGTGAAGGTGTGGGGGGGTAACCATACTCATGTACGTACTGATACGTCTGTCGACGAAAGCACAACTCGAAATTGGCAGATTGTGTCTCAAGGCACCAGCGTGACTTAACAAATGGAACCTGTGATGCATAGTTCTGTCCCCGAATTCGATTGTTTTTTTTTAGTTTTCCGGTGTGGGGCGAGCGGCAGAATTAAATTCGGAGGGCGCTGTCGGTGGGAATAGAATGGAGGTGGCAGACCGTTTGGCAAGTTTCCCCAGTAGTATACGTATCAGACAGCCGGAAACCTATGCTCGTGCTTCTCCGCTGGGTACGATGTTTTTGGCCTGGTCGTACTTATCATACTTCGAAGTATCTCTTTCTTACTTGCTTTTTTTTCATTTGTCATTTCTTCGTGTTGGTCGTGCCGCACCAGACTCTACTACGTATAGCCTACGTGGCGCATGACAGGGAGGAAATCCCCGAGAGGTTTCATTTTTGTATTTCGTTCTTGCGTCTTTCCGTGTCAGTCTCATTTCAAGAACCCTTTTAGTTTTCTGTTTCGTTTTTGTTAGTTCTTATTTTCTTGTCTTCGTTGTTTTCGTTGTATTTTTCGTGCCCAGCGCGTTGTCCTTTGCCTTCCTCGATTAATTTGCGAGTTCTTTGTTTTTTTTGCTCTGGCTCACAAACAGTTTGCGACAAAATAATTTGTGCCAGCAAGAAGAATCAGGATGGACACTGATAGCGCTGATGGCGTTGTGTAGAAATAACGTATTAACCCATTTGAGACTTGAGACGGAAAACATGACAAACAAAACTGTGACGATTACCGTACAGCATCGGCCACAAGAAGCGCCGCGGCAATAATAGGTTAGGGGGTGGTGTTTTTCATGTCGAACTCCAATGCAAGGAGTTGCAAGACAGGCGCATAGCATGAACTTTCGTGTCTTGCGTGCTTGCTACACTATATGACGCGACCGCTCTTCTCACTCATGTTTAGCTGTACATGAGTCCAAAAAGGGTTGATGTGAAGACACCACACACACAGCAGCACGGCTTCACCGTACAGTCTTGTACGCGGTAATTACAGCTCGACCCTTGACAGCGCGTTTCATTCGCTATTTTCAATGTTTTTTTTTTTTTTTTGCTCATCCCATCTATTATCTTCGCACCTATTATTTCTCCTGCTCCCTCCCAAGTCGTAACTCAGATCCGAGGCCACTAAGCAGGCTCTCCTCCCCCCTGCCCACTTCGGTACGCGCCTCAATTTTTATCGCGAGAAGAATTCAGCACTTTCTTCCCTCGTCGACTCGTGTCGAATTGTGCTTACCCACGCTACAAAAAGCGCTCTCGGAAGTTGGTGTCCCTAGAAATAAAAATCTCCATATCGAGATTTGAACCCCTGACTCCAACCTTGGTAGTTATCGAGGTTGACCACTGGACCACCGGAGCGACCGGCTAATGTACTGTGTCTGAACTGGTCGTGTGCAGGTTGTACGTCCATCCCACAGCACGAGGTCGCCAAGGCCGGCGGCAAGATCAACAGTGACGTCCTTGCTGGTGGCAGCCGTGCCTGTGACGCAAAAGAGACCTCGGGATGCACCAACAGGAGAGAAAACCCCGTACTGAACAAGGGTTCCGTGGGCACTTGGGCGAGGAAACTGTCGCCGGCGTTATAAAGCAGGTGGGGTTTATGTACCGCGGAGTATGTGTAGGGACTGAGTATATAATGTAGTGGCCGTGGACTCGATTGTTTTGGTGTGAAGGCTCTTTCTTTGCGGCGGTAGACCTTCTTCCCACTAACTCGACACTTTGGTTGACGCACACTGCGTACGAGACGAAGATGCTATAGCCGTAAACACTGGTTGGTTTGGTTCGTTAGGCTTAGGCTTAGGCTTAGGTTCTTATTTTTGTGTTTTTTTTATCCTCAGGCGAATGGGGAAAAATAAAGCTCACCACACTTCCGCGTATTTTCAAGCGTGTCGTGTGTCAATTTAACTCAAATGCGTTCCACGCCGTCAGATTTTGTCCCCCTCAAAGAGGTGTATAATTTCCGTTCACAGCTTGATTAAAGACCGACGTCTTTTCGTATCACCCTGTTGACCCTGGTGCTAGCTAGTACTAAGGGAAGGCACCGACCTATAATCCTTCATGAGGACATACATATCCCGTAACACGCGCGATCGGACTCGTATCACACATAGCTTGCAAAGATGAGTTTCGGCGGAATCCTCGATCTTACAGCTGTAGTGTATTTTTAATTTTTAATAAAAATAAATGCATTCGCAACCCAGCCAGCGTTAGCTGGCGCATCCTTCAGTTCCCGTGGCAACGGCAGCGCGAGCTGCTCCTACCGACTGTCACCGTTACCACTACAGCAGCGCAAGCTGCCGTGGTATACGGATGCATGAGTATGTCGACCCGACTTGATCCCTGGGGATCAGGTGCGGTGGAGATAGCCACCCGGATGGTCATCCCTCCGGGTAGTGTGGGACTTGCGCAAGCTGACCCACTAACAAAACCCCCGACCATGAGAAAACAGCCTCCCGCCGGACTTGGTCCAGTTACGGTCTACCCTACCCATACGGGCGTTGGTCCTCGGGTTATTTTTACGTAATCGTATTGGTATCGTACACAGCAGTGACCCTCAATCATAGTGTCGAAAACTTGGGGAGGTGCCCTCTCGGTTGTTGCGAACAGTTATTTTCATGACCAGCATGCTTCTCTCGTCGCCTGCTGCCGCTGTATGTAGGCTTCTTTTCATCAGCTCGCCCGCTGCTTTCCCTCTTTCCCGTCCGCCCTTCCAGTGTTCCAGTAGGTTAATGTTCGAGCAGTTCGAGGCGACTGGGAGGCGGCTGATTACTTGCTGCGTGTTGAAACGCCAGCGTGTATTCTCATCTTACTCGTGAGAAGTGTGACGCGATTTTATGCTGGCGGTTGTTCCATTCTATGGTGCGTTATGTATACCATTCGTACAAGTCGCTGTTTTTTGGCCTAGGGAAAGCAGTGTTTCACTATTATACTATAGATAGACAACGTGCTCTCAACGGCCTGACCGTCCCCAGACTGCGATGCAAACCTGGTCTTCGTCTGATTACTTGCTGCGTGTTGAAACGCCAGCGTGTACTCTCATCTTACTCGTGAGAAGTGTGACGCGATTTTATGCTGGCGGTCGTTCCATTCTATGGTGCGTTATGTATACCATTCGCACAAGTCGCTGTTTTTTTGTCTAGGGAAAGCAGTGTTTCGCTACTATTAATACCAGGTATAGACAGACAACGTGCTCTCAACGGCCTGACCGTCCCCAGACTGCGATGCAAACCTGGTCTTCGTCGTCTCTATGTTGCTCAAGGTTTAGTTGTCAGTTTTATTCACGGACAGGGTATTAAGCTTGTCTCTAATATTGATAGTTTTGCTAGGCTCTCGGCAACAACCGGTTGTTGAAAGACGACACCCGGTTAGTGTGCCACCAGCGTTGCAAACACTTATTCGTTTTTAGTCGAATTGTGTGATCATGTCGGAATCGGGACCCTTTTCATTGGTACAGTACAGCAGTGTAGTGTGTTGCCGGGGTGTCTGTAAACCGAGCAAAATAATAGCGGGTTATGTCAACCTTTATTAGTGTTCTTGTGTTAGTAAATGCCTTGTTGGAGTCTCGACCATTGTGTCCTGAGCCATGCTCCTGCCGCAGGCCGCCCACCCTACGATATATATTTTTCGTTGTCATTCTGCACTATTAATACCAAACGAACTACCTGGTACCTGATAGTTGGATGGCGTGTTGTTTCGTGTTTTGCTTCTCTTGCTTGTTGCGGATGCAGTCGGCGTGCTTGGTTGGCGTTTCCGGCGGTAATACAGTACAGTATGACAAACGCGAACGGGCGGGGGTGATCGAGAGATTTACATCGGCGAAATCTATAACCTGGTGATGGGTACGCCACGCTGGATTGGCCGTGAGGACGTCTCGGCGGATTGCCAGGTGCCTGCTGGTGGTTGTTGTATGCTGCGAGTGATTAGGTCCGAAGGCTCCAGAAGAAGGGTTCGTATTGGGCGTCGATTGTCATGGGATGGTGTATTCTGATTGTCGTTTATGTTCTGTAGGGGGTGGTCGTGAGTTCAAACGCAGATGTAGATTTCCGACACTTGCTTGCCATGAAGCACTGTGAAACCGACTTAGTATAGGCATGAGTGCATTATACTGATGGTGTTCGCAGGTGCTTTGCAGCTTAAAAAGGGCATTCGCTTCATTTGTCACCCATCGTTCCGAGAGTTCGTTCCTTCATTAATCGTAGTGTGCCCGGCGCTGATTTGACACGTGTTTCGTGTACAGCATTGTACAGAGTGGTGTAATCTGCTTTGTTGCTGTCTTTTTGCTTGGTTAATTTTTAGGTTCGTTTTTTGTATTCGGTACGGGGGAGATGATGGCGGTATGGGCACCACTGCCGTCAGAAACAGTAAGTAGGTGACAGACCATGCGGCAACACTCCTATTCCTACAGCAGTAGTAGGTGCATTCGGAACCTAGTATAGTTGCTGCCCCCGACGCTGGTTGGGTGGTGTCATCTGCTTTGTTGCTAGTTGCTGGCTGTCTGTTTTGCTTAGGTTCCATTTTTGCCGTGCCGGCTTGTTTCACTCATTTTTTGTTCTTCCTGGGTACCTCTTCCCTCCACCCTGCGTTCCTTTTCCCCTCTTTTTTTCCATGTTTTTTCCTTTTTGTTTGTTTTCTTTTCTCATATTCTTCTTTTCTTTCTTCCTTGCAAGTAGACTGATGTGCTAGCTTGCATATGCCCCGCCCTCGTATTCATTGCGTTTGGCGTTGCATGGCCAAACCCCGTTGCTGTATTTGCAAATGTGTATCTCTGTCATGTAGTTGTGACCACGGAGCTCGTCTCTCTAGGAGGAGGCATCGGCACGGAGACTGGTTGTGCTAGATGTAGATGGGGGGAAAGATCGGTTTAATGTGAAGAACACACGCACATCGCTTTATTTGGCATTGGTATTGGCCGTCAACCTGCTCCGTTTCAAGTAGAGCTTAACACACTGTAATATCAAATATCAAAACTGCTGTAATAATGGCGAGAAATTCACGTTTTACATGTATGCCACGGCATACGTGTCCCGCGGTCGATCGCACCTACCTTTGAGCCTGACCTTCGCTATCGTTTTGTTTACGGCGCGGTGTGTCGGGTGTCGAGCGCGTGTCCTCCTGGCGCAAGTGGTACGAATGTATCAGGTTACATGTATCTCCCATGCCGTACTTACATGTGTACCAGGCAACCAAAAAAAAATACTGAATGAAGTTATCATGAGAAATATCTCGGGATACGTTTTGTTGGCGTTACCTTGCCTCCCAACAGCGCTGTGTGTGCTTCGCTGTACCAGTCTCGCCCCGAAAAATAGCATGATCACACTAATCACATGCATAAGACGTGCACGCTGGTACTACGCCAATGAATTCAGTGGTCCTATCCCACCGTGATTTTGCGAAACACGGACACGCTATCATGGGGGGGCACCTCTCGTCTCTGTGGTTCGAGACCGGAGTTAACACGTGCAGATCTCTGCTGCTGGTTGGTCATGTAGTTAGTACCGAGGACATTTCGGCAAAGACAAAGTACAAACTGTGGAAGGAGAGAGGTAAAAGCACTGAGCGTCGCAAAAACATTAGTCGTACAACAACTTCTATAATAGGTACAGTACCATGAACCGGTGTGGTACTATCCGATATAGCAGTACTCGTACGATACGTATTATAAGCTCGGGCGGTGTCCATCTGGGCGGCACAGTAGTAATGCGTGTGACCCTGTTCTGTAGGTCGAGCGTACAAGAAATATCAACGTTACACTCTTTATGTTTGCCGCTATAACGAACGATGCCCGGTACCAGTAAATACGTGAAGTACCTCGTATCGTAGTCTAAAATGTATATACTTCGTACTGCAAGCTACCTATGGAAGGAGGAAGGAGGTAACAGCACTGACCTACACAACGACGTTGGTCGTACAGTAACAATGAAAGGGATGGTACTATCCGATACAGCAGCACTCGTACGTATATAATAGTACGCAGTAGAAGCCCGTACAGTGTCCTTCTGAGCGGTAGCCGTGCGTGTGGCGCTGTTCGGCATGTCGAACGTACAAGAAATATCAACATCGCATATTTATGCTGGCTGCTACCATGGTATGATATAACGAACGATACCCAGTACCAGTAATACGTCGTAAACACCTGGTACCTCGTATCATATCGTAGTCTAAAATCTATACTTCGAAGTATACTTCGTACTCGTTCATACATGAGAGCAAAACATAAACTTTGAATACAGTAGTACTGTAGTTCTCGTCCACGACTTGCGATATTTTGCAACGTTGTTGTCGTTCTTGTCCAACACCTCAAAGAGGCCAGGCGGCGCTGCTTCTTTCGGCGAGAAAAGCGTCTCGATTCCAGCGAGCGACGTCGGCTTATAATCTAAAGCACGCCGCCCGCTCAAATTGCTTGAAGTGTTGTGCCCGCCAACTCAAAGCGACAACCCGGCCGAGCAACAATCGTTGTAATCGTAAGAACCTCACTCAGTTGATGAAATTCTCAAGTTTACCTGGTATGTTGTTGTAGTCAAGATATGATCCAACCGGTTAGATTTTGTTGTGGTAAAGGTAGACCTAGGTCAAGATATGGTTCAGCCGGTTAGAGAGCGAGTACAACAGAAAAACAAACATTACTTGGTAAATATTTATTTACTTGTTAC
>JAYJMJ010295006.1:0-10467 GCA_036873875.1 Laminaria ephemera
CAGCCGGGAGGCAGTTGTCTGATTCTATAGTGAGTTTTGAGACTACCGTGCTAGTACACTCGTTTCAAACCTATTTCGCCAGTTGATGTCTGTTTGATTACTGAGGTTCTATTCCTCTAGTTACGGGAGCTGAGTGCTGATTACTGGTTTGATGTTGGAGTTTTCAGATTTTGGATTTCGGACTTTGGATTATAGTTCTGGGGCTTTGGATTTTGGGGTTTGAATTTTGAATCTTAGGTTTTGGAGAATGATAGTGGATGCTGTCCCTGGATGGTGATTCTTGCTTTATGGGGCAACTTTCAGGGACTATGGTACTGCAATCTTTCTTTCTGTCACAACAGTGCCGGGAGGATATTGTCTGATTGTATTTTTCATCGACTAGTTTTACCTTGAGGAAATCATAAGATGGTGTCATGCCGTACCAATTACAAAGCAGGGAGGCTTATTGTGCTTTGGCACGTGGTACGGATATCACCATGGTTGATGATATTAGGGAGTTTCAATGGTAGATTGGCTCTATTGTTGTGGGAGATTCATAGCGGAATATCCCCGGGTCGGCGGCGTTTCCCGCCGGATGCTTTTCCCCGGTGGCCTTCTCTTTACTTCTACTTTACGCTTTACCTTCTTATCTTCTACCTGGTACTTGACGACTTCTACTTGTCTTTTATATTTGGATGATGGCTACGTGGACGCTCGAGGGGTGCGGTTAATATATTGATACTTCTACTCTTCTGTCGCAACCGACCCCACTACCCAGCTACTGTCCGCCAGCGGGTAAACCCTTTGAGACTCCTTATAGGTCAGGAAACATATCACCATTGGGGGGGTGCAGTTTTAAAGGGGTTAAGACACGATTCGCTCCCCGCTTAACGTAAAGGTCTGTGTTTCCTGATAGTCAAGGAGTATCAATAGGCTTTCCCGCTGGCGGACAGTAGCTGAGTAGAGGGGTCCGTTGCCGACAGAGAAGAGTAGTATCAATATATATTAGCCGCGCTCCTTGAGCGTCCACGTAGCCATCGTCCAAATATAGGAGACATGTATATATTATTAGGTATCTCCCGAGCACAGTGTAGAGTGCCTCGGGGAAAGAGGAAGCGGCAAAATAGACAGAAGATAATTCCGCCAACGCGGGGATGTTCCGCTGTGTATTTCCCTCAACAATAATCCAAACTACCATTAGAACTCCCTATTATGGCCAACCATTGCCATATCGGTACCAAGCATCAAAGCACAATCAACAGCCTCCCTGCTTTGTAATTGGTTCGGCATGACACCATATTATCATTTCCTCAAGGTAAAACGAGTCAATGAAAAATACACGAAATCAATATCCGTCCTGCACTGTTGTGACAGAAAGATTGCAGCACCATAGTCCCTGAAAGTCACTCCAAAAAGCAAGAATCACAATCCAGGGACAGCATCCAGAATCAATCTCCAAAACCTAAGATTCAAAATTCAAAAGTCCAAAATCAAAAGTCCAAAACCAGTTATCTGCCTCCCCAAATTTCCATCAGTAAATTTTCGTTACTGAAATTCAGAAGAATCTCATTTTCGCCATTAAAAACCTTCCGATCAAAAAACATATTTGCAATTCATGATACTCCCAATTTCTAATTCTACTCCTCCTAAATATCCCCGATCCAAACCGTGTTTTTAAGCCTCCTGAGTCATCAGTAAGCCCCTCATCTCACGTTCCGAGTCTATCAGCCACAAATGTGAAATTTCGAGAAAGCATGCCGACTTCAGCATGGAAATATTTCTCGCCGTCGTCAGCGGAAAAATCAACTCGTCAATCACACTTATAAAATCACGCGTATCGCGGATTTATAGTGCCAGAGTACTGTACAACTAGCAAAGATGAAAATGTCATGTAGCATTCCATCAAATGCATTATTTCTGTCCAACCAGTCCCGATCTGGTCTTGTCTATTCCAGGCTCTCAAAACGTGTTGGATTTACAACATTCTTTGCTAAGAACAGAACCATGCGCTTCTTTAACTACGGACATGCATTCTTACTGCTACTCCAAACCCCCCATTGACCTGCACACCTGGTCTTGTTTCCACCGATCAGCTCCTGGGATCTCTCCTTCGGGTATTTATAGTCATAAAGACAGGCTGAACAAGTATTGGTGACCTGCAGACCTGGTCATAGGGATTTACCTTCATTCTCTACGGAGAAAGTAACATTTCATGAGTCACATTTGTGGGAATTCACGCCGTCCTCAGCGGAACAAGCAGTAGAGCATTTCGTAAACCACATTTGTGAAATCGCGCGTCGACCTCGTCGCGGATATGCTCAGAACTTCTTCACCGTGGTGGAATCCCTAACCGTCGTCAGCGGAGATTTGCACCGAAACCAAGATGAAAATTCTCCCGTCAAAGGTACCAGCATAAAAATTCCTAGAAAAATGTCTACTAGCGTACCACCTCAGCGCGCAAAGATCGTTGGTCGACACAAGGCTGCTAAGGTTTCCGCAGGATTGATCATTCATCATGCCTACCTACGCTTCCTACTCACCGCATAAACATCATTCATGCCTCTTACTCCCCCTACTCATCGCAAATCCTCCCCATAAGGCTATCATATTCCAGAGTTGACTCGGCGTCAATTTGACGTCGGGATGACACAAATCCAAACCGTTTTTTTGTTTCAGTGTACTAATTAATCAGAGTGTAAACACCTCGCTACACGTCACGAGGTTGTTAAGTTGAAGACCAAGTTATTCCGCATATTCCATCCCGGAGGAGCGACACCTAGTATCATAGTGCTTCAGGGGTTTTATTTAATTCATGCTGCTACTAGACAACATACCGTGATAAAGAAGTAACGATCTTCTGGACAGTTTGACAACTTCATTTCACGTATACACAATACGGTGTCAGGTAAACTCGCTTAACAAACACAGGGGTATTGGTCATTTCGTCTGCGCTCAACATTACTCGTGTAATACGTACATAATCGTTTGAGTACCTCTGGATTTTAAGGAAACCTTCAATCCAACTTTTATCGAGTTTCCTGACCTACTAAGGAGTCTAAAAGGGATTTCCCGGTGACGGACAGTAGCTGGGCGGTGGGGTCGGTTGCCGACAGAAAAGAGTAGAAGTATCAATATATATTAACCGCGCTCCTGGAGCGTCCACGAAGCCATCATCCAAATATAGAAGTCAAGTAGAGCAGATAGAATAGATAGTAAAGCGTAAAGAAGGTGAGCGTCACCGGGGAAAAGCATCCGACGTGAAAAACCGCCGACCCGGGGATATATTCCGCTGTGAATATTCCACAACAAAGTGCCAATCTATCATAGGAACTCCCTAATATCATCAACCATTGTCATACCCGTATCACGCACCAAAGTACAATCAGCAGGTCGACACAAACATACTGCTGTATGTACTTTGTTGCTCTGTGCAGGGTCGATTGCAGGTTTTTCTGCTGAGCTTGCGGTACGTGTTATAGAGTGCTCTATGTAGGTGTCGCGTTTCTATAGCCTCATTTTCATTGGTTTCGAATAACCGCATTTTCGATCCCCTTTCCAATTTATGGATGTTTTGTTGACATCCTTTGATTGTCGTGTGATCTGCGTCTACGACTATTCAGGGTGGGCTAATGTTATAGATTGCTCTATGTAGGTGGGCAGGCTATAGATTTGATGTGATTTCCCTGTCATTGAGGTGAAACCAGGTCATGGCAGATGTCACAGTTGTCTGATGGGTCATAAAGTATGTCATGTCATAGGCTATCAAAGGAGGGCGAGAATATAGTCCACTGTGATGCTTGGAGCATCGTCGCCCTCCTCTCACTGTTCCATACCTGTTCGATACCTGTCTTATACTGTTCTTTGGAGTACTATTATATTGTCTGCCTTGCGTCGAAACAGCGAGCCAACAGAGAGATGAATGAGACACCATGAACCATGAGGAGAACGCTTCCCAACGCCGACAACCCTGCGTCCCCACTGGGGCACTTCTTGACATTCGTAAATAGATACTGTGGCTATCGGAGCTTGGTTTGTGCGTTCACTTCGTCGTGGTGCGCGCAGAAAAAGCAGGTTCAAAAACAAACAACTAAAAAGAAAAAAAAAGAGGAAAAAAATAAACATTCCAGGGCAGGTCCAGGGATCCTTCCGGAAAAAATGATTTCCCATCGGCAATTAAGAGCTGAGAGTAGCCTGAGAGGCCAGAGAACTGCCGAGGGTGGCCTCCGAAGGCATCGACTTTTTTGTAAGTGAGTCTATCATACGAGGAGTATTGTTGTATGATTGTCATAATCTAGCCCTTGGTCACGAAAAGGCACAGAGAGAGAGACCACATGTGCCTGGTATAAGAAAACATACCAAAGTCGCCTCAGTCGCGGTCGTACGTAGCACCTCTCTATTTAGGATGAAAAATCGGCCAAAGGCACTGCAGTCTGGGTGTGATGAGGATTTCTTCGCTGGGTAGAAATAACGGTTTAATGTGAAAAGGCATCATGTATGGGAAGACAACTAACATACTGTTGTACTAGGGAATAAGCGCCCCTCCCGCCCCCACGGCGGCAGGGCCAGAGTGAAGCAAACAGTTTCTAACGATAATTTGGGAAACTTGTATTGAAAGGATTGAGAACAAATAGAAGGACGCAATATTTGGGGGCAGCGAGAGGAGCAAGAGGAAATATATATACGTATGGGCCCAATGATGATACCGTGATAGAGGGTTTCCCCTACAAAAAAAAGACCCCCAAATTAGGCCAGATCTTTGATGCAGTTGGTTTTGAAGTTATTCCGCAAATTTTGGTGTTTTTATTTGTGGTATTTTTCCCAAACAAAGAGAAAAAAATCGCGATGCACCTGGTCTAATTCATTTTGAACACTTACGAGTAGACCACAGTTGGCAATCAACCTAGCCACTGCAAAGCAGCCGATAGAGGGTTTCCCCTACAAAAAAAAAGACCCCCAAATTAGGCCAGATCTTTGATGCAGTTGGTTTTGAAGTTATTCTGCAAATTTTGGTGTTTACTTTTTGGTCTTTTTCCAAAAAAGAGAAAAAAATCGCGATACACCTAGTCTACTTTATTTTGAACACTCACGAGTAGACCACAGTTAGCAAGAAACCTAGCCACCGCAGAGCAGCCGCAGCACATACATAGAGGCTTCGCGACGGCAGCAGCAGCACAGACAGCACAAAAACGAATCCGGTAGCCATCACACCCCCCGTGCTCAAACTCAGCAACTTGTTGTCCCTACTGATCATCATCTCGCCACCGCAGCAAACCGGTAGTGCTTGTTGTGTTGTCTTCCTGTGTGCAGTGTTGAGCGCCCTCGCTCGGTGGTGCTGAGTGCTGATTCGATATTTTGCGAAACAAACAAACTGCCGCTGCTGTGCTTTGCGGCAGGTTTGAATTGCTTTTTGAGAACCCACAACTCACGTCGCTCACGACTACGGCAGCTACTGTACCGGGCCCACTATTGCTGAATGCCAGCAGCATCGTGTTTCTACTGGTCATGCCGCCGCGGCATCAGGCCGGTGGGACATGTCTTGTGTGTGGTGCTTTCGCCAACTCGGTGATTGAGACAAACTGTTTCGACCTCCGTGAAACTCAAACTTGTGTGCTTTGAAGGAAATAACGTTGCATTTTCTAGGGGCCACCTCGTCGTGGTGATCGAGAATGCAGAAGCTATCGCTACCACCCCCGCTGAAACCCCCCAGCATCGTGCTTGTACTATCGATGCCGCGACCGCACCAAGTAGGTAAGGATAGTGCTGTCCTGTGTGTGGTGCTCTAGGCAGCTTAGTGCTTTCTAAACTTTTTTCGATACGAGCACAAAGCACAGTTAGGTGTGGTAGGTTCAGTTCCAGGTACCTTTTCCCACCTCTTTTCAATTGCCGTTTTCGATTATTTCTTGCAGTTTGCTCGTACGAGTACAGGAGTACCAGATTCTTTATTGGTTTTTTATCAACAGCCCACAAATCGTGCATTTTTTTTCTTAAAAAGCTCGAGGAATTACTTGCGATTTTACGTGTGATTTTTCTGGTCAAATTTAGAGGAAACCCTGTAATACAACAAAATATATAACGGAAAGCATATTTGAAGACAAAACAAAGAAGAACACAACCCGTCATATACCTGGTATATATCAGTAATATTGCTTAAGTCGTGGAAGCTTTCAAGCTTTCATGGAAGCTTCGACTACTTCCATGGAGACTTCCACCACTTCCATGGGAGCGTCAACGACGTATTCCATGGAAGCTTCCAATACTTCCATGGAAGCTTCTTCCACTACTTCTGTTGACGATTCCACTCAGTAGTTCGATGGAAACTTCAATCTACTCACATCTAAGTAGTGGAAACTTTCAAGCTTTCGTGGAAGCTTCCATCTACCGCCACGAATAATATGATGCAGCATAGATGTATGCTATACATACTATCCAGACAAATCATACAGCCGGTACAAAATATACCGTACTATCTCTGTTTTACCATCCTTCGGTACGCTTATACTTATCTTCAAGTACTGTTTGGTACGTACGAATGAGAGATTGGCTTCGTACGTACGTACCAGGTATCATACGGCAGAGATGTACGCTTCTATCCACATGAATCATACAACTGGTACAAAAGGTGCCATTTCTGTCTGCTGTATCATCCTCCCTAATGAATGGTCGGACATGGTCATCATTGACTATCATATCACATTTCATCTGAACATACTATTTGTGCAAATAGTGCACAGGGGGAGGAACGATTTGCGTCCATAAACTAACATATCATCCATCTCGAACATGCGCGAGATCATACGTACCATACGCGAACATATTTTACCATTTCAATCCAAAAACAAGCACCCAAAAGTTGAAAAACACTGTCCTTTATCGACTACAACCCACGCCGCGGCCGTCCAATATCTCCACCAAGTGGTCTGTCCGTTTTGGCCGTGGCTGGGTCCTCGCATCCACCTTCCGCCTGAATAATTACAAGTTGTACTCCAAATGGAAAGGAGGCAGCCAGCAGCAACAAGGAAGGGTATGTACGGATAGTGAGGGCACCGTGGCCTTCGGTTCTTCATTCTATCGACTGAAACTTGCTACCATTTGGAAGATACTACTAATAATCCGTATGATCTGTGTATTCAACTGGTAGTATCGATTCGGGAACGGGAGTAACCATCATTCAAAGTGCCAAATTGTATACCAGGTATACAATTACCATGTCCCCCCTACTTTGTATTCAGAGCGAACGTTGTGCCCGCGACAACAAGGGGAGGAAAGGGGGGGGGGGAGGGGAAGACACTCATCCATCAGTCGCCGTACCCCAATATTATTGCAAATCCAAACATCATATATTCGTATATATGCACGGCAACTATTTCTGTCGCTACCCCTCTTTTTCTTTTTCTGCCTGTTTTATGAAAAAATACATACGTGCCAGGTATATACGTGACACCTGACACCTGGTAGCTCGATCATCAGCTACCTCGTACTGTATACCACCCCACAGACATACTGTATACCACCAGACATTTTCAGTCGTCTTCATATAAATATATGACCCTGCAGATATGTGGGGCAAGATGGTTGATCGGTCAAAAGCCAACCAGCCAAATCATATTTCCGTCTTTTCGACAGAAAACAAATCGGATATACTCATCAGAGATGCATTATATGCAGTACAGTGGGCTAGATCGCCAGCCAGAATCTCCCAGCATCGGCTATGAATAGTTTATCGCTACAAAAAAAACAACAGAGCACAGAGCAAGCTACCGTCGCCCATCGTCCACCCTCTACAACTACGCACGTTGTCTCGCGGGGAGGGAAGGGGGGGGGTTGTTCACTCAGATGTTCGATCAGCTACCTGTACTCAAAATTGCACCGATCAGCTACCTATACTATAAAACTCGTATGCAGCTACACTCCGATTTTCTGGTCTCATCCTATAAATCTCAAAAACTGAGTCAACAGGTCACTACCACCAACAAACCAGGAAGTGTACCAAACACAAACAAGGACAGATCGACGAAAAATTCAAGACTGAAATCAATACAAAAATCTCAACTTTTGGGATATTGCACCACAGCAGTAGTAATGTACCCAGCAATCAGCAAACCAAGTAAAACGGCCCGCCATCAACAAAACATACCAGCTATGAGTGACCATAACTAACAGAAACACCATTGTCCGATATATCGACCAAAAAACTAGTACGTGCCTTGAGAGCTTAAAGCTCGTGGTAGAAGCTGACCTTTTACTTCTCTCGCACGCGCGCGCGCCTCGGCCCAGTGAGGCGTCGTCCAGCCGGCTCACACCCCCAGCCCACGAACGAGCTGCTCAAAGACCATCCCGTACCGATCCTGGCTCGCTCCCAAACGCTTCGGTCCGGCTCGCCGCCGCCCTTATTTACCCTCAGACCCCAAAGAGCGGTTCGGTCACCCAGCCTTCTGGACTGGTCGATCCCCGAGCACCCTTCTTCGCTCTCTCGCTCAGACGACTTTGGCGGGGGCCAGGGCGCCGGGGGGGAGGTAGCTTGTAGCTGTTCCTGCTGCTGTTGGGGCGACCCCTGCCGCTGCTGTTGCTGCTTCAGCTGCTCTTGCTTCTCGTCCACCATCATCTCCTGATCTCCGCCTACCTCATCATCCGTTGCCCGAATCACAACCACCACTGCTTTGTCGTCATTATTCCCGCCAGCTTCCTCCTGCGGCGGGTGCGGCCGCGGCTGTACTGCCTGCGACAGCTGCGGCGGCTGCGGCGGTTTCTCCGGCTCTACTATTACTCCTACTTCCTCTTCCTGCTGTCCATGCCCCTCCTGCCAGAACCCCAGCTCCATATCCTCCTGCTGCTTAATTGCTGTAAGTAATCCCTGATTGGACCAACAATAAGTCCAAAAAGATCGTCCTGCTGAACTCGGATCCCATGCTGCTGCTGCTGGCCCATTTGCCGGCCGATCTAATGTACTACCCCGTATAGAGTTTCTTGAGGCGTTGGGTAAGTTGTGCTCCCTTGGGCACCCGTTAAACCCTCGACTGCTCTCTCTCCACGGAGGACGGTCATTTCATAGCGCTGGATTTCGGTTGCGGCATAGTAAGCCGCGGCCTTGTTTGCTTGCAGCGTTAACTGTGCTTTCTTGGCCAGTGAGCAGGGGAGATCATCCCAGTAGGGCTCTCGGTCTCCACGGCTGTATCCTCACCCAATGTCGCTACAATCGACTATCATCCTCTTAGCCTCCCGGCTCGAGCACCTAAAAAAGGCGAACCTCTAATGCTAGCATGTTGGGTAACTCATTGCACGAGGTTTGGCTTATCTCACGAGGAGAGGAGGGTTGCGCACGGTACCGCCGCCATGAGGCGGAGGAGAGGAAGGAAACCAGATGTAAAAATATGTTATTCGCCACGTAGAGTCCCAAGGCAATAGGAGCGGGGGAAAAGTAGTGGAAGCAAAGATAGAGTGCCGCACAGGGCACCACCAGACCATGAATACTCCAGATTGGGACCGCCAATCTTATCAATGCGAATAATCAACCATTTCCGTAGATCCTATGCAGTCACACCTATCACAAGCAATGCGCAGACAATTAGCAGATCATGAATCTTGCACCGGGAAGATACGTGATCGATCAACTTGTTCCGCTTGGAGTAAAAAATAGGTACAGCCTGACACCAAGCAACTAAACGCACGCCACGAGAGCCCTGCGATTGACCAAAAAGCCACCTTGCCTACAGAGTCTGCGCAGTCTTGGCTTCTTCTTTTTTTTTTCACGAGTGGTCATTCATGTTTCTTCCGTTATGATCTTCTCCGTACCGTAGGCGATGGTTGAGTAGTGACAAAAAATGAAGAAAAAAAAAAGGAACAAATAGCAACGCACGCTGCGAATGATAGAACGAAAGAATGACGTAGGTGGGCAATAGATAGTGGGACAAAAAGCACACTGCAGGCAAGTGATTAAACCTAAAACACCAACCAATAACAGTTGAAACCCAGCCATAGTAACCATATACAGGTAGGTGTACCTGGGTCATTTCACCTCAGAAACAGGTACGATGTCCTTTAGGCCAATCGCGTGGTTCCCGTGGCGTCATTTTCACTTGATTCGAGTGTGTACCTGTTTTTGAGTCAAAAGTGACCAGGTATACCTGTCTTTGGCTATTGCCCTTAAATAAACAGTTTAGCTATACGTATGCCAAGCCTAGTTTTCCGGTAGCTTCAGCCAAAATCCAACAAGCACCCACGGCTGTATAGCCAGCTGTCGAAGCCACATTTGTGGCGTATAACAGCGCGAAAGCTTGACGGAACGTTGTCCAACATTCTCCCAATCTTCCTGGCCCGCATACCCCCCCCCCCCCCCTCCTTCATACGATTCGCTGAACACCGCACGGCGCTTCGCACTTGGTGCAAGCAATGTCTGCCTGGTCGGTGAAAACCCAACGTGCTCTGTCCCGGCATTGTAGAGATGCGAAAATCTATGGTCATACGAATACGGCTATGCATGAAATGAGTACC
>JAYJMJ010295015.1:0-10464 GCA_036873875.1 Laminaria ephemera
GTATGTATACAATGTAGGAATGTATGTATGTACGTCGCCGGCCTAGAATGCACATTGCACGACACACACTGAACCGGTCCTGATGCGCTCGGGGTCGGATTGACGAGCAGGATAAGAAGAAGATTCTCTCGCCGGGTTCATTGCAAGTCGTCAAAAGTTCGTAGTGGGAGCTTGATTTGAGTCGTCAGTTTCCAACCGCTCATCCCTCACCTTCCCTCACTGAAAAATGAATGAATGAAGTGCTGGAAGGGATTCAATACAAGAAAAAATGCGTTCTCTCGGACGACATGCTGCAATACCACATTTTCGAACGCTTGAGGCGATGACAGCAACATCCGCTACCGCGGTGCCCACAAGGCATCCCACTGCTTGATGCCTTCACGGTCGCTCAGAAGTACTCTCGCCCCCATCCACAGCAGCAGTTTGTTGGGTTTCGTGGAGCTCTGCGGGCGGGATACTGATGGTTCCGGTGGATGGTCAATTTATGGCGATTTTTTTTTCAATTCCGAAAAGGCACCCAGGTATGTCCCCATTTTCAAAGAACAGCTTCACACACGCTTCAGAACACCTCCTCGTCGCGAGGTGCATGATGAGATAGGTGCGAAATATGGTGCTTACAGCAGGGCGCCAACCGAGATATAACTACCGTGGACCAACGTAGTGGTCCTCCATCTATTGCTGCCTCTGTTCGCAGCTGCTGTGTGCAGCTCGTCGAACAGTATAGCTGACGTTTCCGGTGGCTTCGTAAATCGATATCAACGAAACCTTCGACCCACTTTTTCGGTTTTGGCTTTTTGTCTCGTACACAAAACCAGCGGTCCTCTTTTTTATTGATTGTTTCTTGTGTCACGTCGCAAACCCACCCCATCTCCTATACCCCGGAGTACGAGTATCGTAGCCCTTCTCTCCTTGAGCTCCCCGAACACCAGCATGCATGCAGGGTGTGTGGTATGGGATCCGTTTGGCATACTCGTGCCTTGACCCCTGACCGATTCGAGATATTTAAACTGCTGGTGCTGCTGCGTACCATGCACGTCCCATTTCAGGCTCATCCCTCGTCCCCCTATAACACATATGGTAAAGTTTGAGTATCGACCACTCAACCGGTCGAACTCACACCTGACGGATCGAAATAGTATGATACATGACACTGATGCTCGTACATTATCACTCGAACAACGCACGTAGCACACCCACGGAGTATGAGTATCTTAGCCCTTCTCTCCTAGAGCTCGCCAGACACCAGCATCGAGATATATAAACTGCTGGTGCTGCTGCGAACCAGGCACGTCCCTTGTCAGGCACGTCCCTCGTCCCCCTCTAACACATATGGTAAAGTTGAGTGTCAACCACTCAACCGGTCGAAGTCACAGCTGACGGATCGAAATAATGTGATACCTGACACTAATACTCGTACATTATTACTCGAACAACGTACGTAAGACACCCACGGAGTACGAGTATCATAGTCCTTCTCTCCTCGAGCTCGCTTAACACCGGCATCGAGATATATATACTGCTGGTGCTGCTGCGTACAAGGCACGTCCCTTGTCAGACACGTCCCTCGTCCCCCTGTAACACATATCGCAAAGTTGAGCATCGACCACTCAATCGGTCGAACTCACAGCGGACGAATCGGAATAGTATGATGATATATGACACTTATACTCGTACATTATTACTCGAACAACGCACGTTGAACACCAGACTGCAGTAGAGTGGTGTGTGAGAGTGCCGGCGGCCAAGCTTGCCTAATGCGGTTATGATGGATATTTCACACGGACTGAAAAATCATCATTACTGCTACTCTTCTAGTAATGAGGATTCAAAGAATCCTCTTCCTACTTGGGTCGCGCACGTTCAGCAGTAGGTGCACATGCAAGAAGTTGGGTAAAACACCATAAAAAAAACTTTTGAGGTTTAATTTTTTACAAAACTGACATCTGTGTGTATGTATATATGTATGTATGTCTGTCGCCGGGTTGGAATGCACAATGCTCGACGCACAGTGCACCGATCGCGATGAGCCCGGGGTTGAATTGACGAGAAAGAGAGGGAGACGATTCTCTTGCTGGTTTCATGTCAAGTCGTCAAGAGTTCGCAGAGGGAGCTCAATTGGAGTCGTCAGTTTCCAACCTCTTATCCCTCACCTTCCTTCGCTGAAAAAAATATAAATGAAGTGCTGGACGGGATTTCAATAACAGAACAAATTCGTTCTTGAGGAGGGCATGCGGTAATACCACATACTCGAGCGCTTGGGGCGATGACATCAACATCCGCTACCGCGGTGCCCACATGGCATCCCACTTCTTGATGCCTTCACGGCCGCTCAGAAGTACTCTCGCCCCCATCCGCAGCACATTGTTGGGTCTCGTGGAGCTCTGTGAGCGGGATACTGACGGTTCCGGTGGATGGTCATTTTGTTTTTTCAAGCATCGAAATACACACAAGTTTGGGCGCATTTTCGAAGAACAGCTCCACACACTTCATCGCCACGAGTGTCACAAATAACCCCACCACGGGAGACGTTGCAGGCATACTGCTATTGATCTGCGTCGAGCCCGGAGCACGCATGCTATATTCGTGGGTTCCTGTGGCTGCCGTTAAGAGTGCTCCCAAACTCGAACGCTCGTATCGTCGACTTTTTGAATCGTGCACCAAACAAGAGGCCACCAACTTTTCAAACATTGATTTTGTGCCACAAATATTGATGCGGTGCGCGAATAGCCCTTGCTCTCCTCGAACGAGCCGATCACCACCATGCACGCGTGTGGTGTGGTGAGTGGTGTGTGTAGTGAGCTGGGTCTATTCGTGTACCCGGACCTCCGGCTGGTTTGAAATACATTAATTGCGTCTTGTTGCTACTGCGGCTGCGTACGAGGCACGTACATATACGTGTGTCATGTACCAATATAGGATGTATGTGTCGATTTGGCGTAGTGCACGCTGACAACAAAACAACGACCAATACCGGTGCAACTACGGTACTGCTGGGCTGTGTGCATCGGCTGGCTTTGGTTAGGGGAGACCTTACTATGATATATGTATAGGAGTACACTATCAATACGTACTGCTGTCCTGTATGAGTACATAGGCATCACACCGGTACTATATACCAGGTACTACACATGATACGTACGTACGATCTGTATTTTCTGACAGGATTTTGAATTTTTACTCGTTTTCCAAAGGGCCTAATAATATTCGAAACCGGGTTCACTCCCTCTCCTCCCCCTCGGTGTACCTTGGAGTACGATCAGTCCTTGCTCCCCTCGAGCTCGTCGAACGCCAGCATTAATGTGTCGGGTCCGTTTGACGTAGTGCACTCTGACAACACAAAAACCGACCATTACTGGTGCAACTACGGTACTGCTGTGCTGTGTGCATCGGCTGGCTTTGGTTGGGCGAGGCCCTACTATGATATACGTATAGGAGTACACCATTAATACATACTGCTGTCCTGTACTGGCACGTAGGAATCATACCGGTAGTACATACCAGGTACTACATATGATACCTCGTCATCACCCTGTGTGTATTTATAGACTGTATGTGTTCCACGTTCGGCCTATTGGAGTGCCGGCGGCCAGCCTTGCCTAATGCAGTTATCATGGATATTGCACACGGACTGAAAAATCAATCTTTACTGCCACTCTTCTAGTATACTCAAACATAATGAATTAATTTCAGACAATACAACGAAGCAAAAATATTCCCTACACTAAACCACAAAAAAAAAGAACACACTAACATCAAGTCGAAACATTTCCCCCTCTCAAACCAATGTATTGTAATTATTGGTTGATTAACAGTGTGTACTATATTAATAGTAGTTGTTAAACAGATAGACGACAGCAATCATACTGTAGACGCCCAGGAGATTGGCATCATCCACACCTTCCCAACGACAATGCCTTCGAGAATGTTGGCAATTTGACCCTTCCGAAGTCGGCATACCTTGACAGGCTTACTGTCCCGGCACTGGCCAGGTCGCCAACCTTTGAAGCGTTGTTATTTGCCGCCATAACAAGGTGGGCAACCTCGGAAGGGTAGGCTATCCAACACCTTGGCAAGTTCGAGCACCTCCCACAAGGTCTCCTACAGCATATTACAGAGATAGGTATATGACCGCTAAGGGTGCTTCCTAAGGCGCCGAACGGCCACGCGTGTGTAGCATGTCGGCGCCCCCGATGGTCTAGTGGGTTAACCTCGTAACTATTAAGAAGATCGATTTCGCTGATTCGAGCCCCCCCGAGTGCATACTCGTACCATATACTCGTAGGGACTTTTTCTTGTGCTAAAAATTGACTTGCGGAAAGTGCGAGGGCGTGATCATCTCATACCAACCTGTTAATACAGAAGTTGTTGTAGATTCGACATGGATCAATTGCAGAATTCAGTACAAATCGAGTCCGAAATCGGTGCAACTGGGTTCTCGAAGCAGCAGAAATCTACCTCACAAGCGTATAGTATCGAGTATTTAGCAGCAAGGAGCACAAGGAGGGAGCAACAAGCGACACACAGGACGCGCGCCACGATAGAGGTAGCATTTCTTGGCTGAAAACGTTTTCTGAATGAACGGGGCTCCTTAACCAAAAAACCGTCGGAATTTCACCAATTGTTTTTTTCTATAATTTTCGTTGTACTACCTAAGCCATGCGATTGTTCATCGGGTAGCACTTTTAATTTTCCCCGAATAATTTTTTGGGAGAGGCATAGAGCTCCTCAAGTGAGGAGCCTCAGAAAAAAAATGGGGCACCTCTATCGCAGCATGCGTCACAGCAACACACACCACACCAACGCGACACCCGCTTCCAGTTGACCGGCAAACGACCCAAATAGCAGCAGCGCAGACAGGAAAACACAGCGACAGCGCGCCGTTCACACCTCGTCTACTGCTCAAACGAGTCTGGGACGAAAGGGGGGACGCCCCGATACGATATCGTGGCGAGTGCAACTGTTTCCGTGGTTACCATCTATCTACGAACTTCGCTTGGCGCAGCCCAATAAGAAAACATAAGGCGCGCGAAGGGTGCCGATTTTTGAGCTTGTAATATTATAAGGATTTCTTTGAGTGCAGCGTTTTCCGAGCCCCAATCCCATCGGTTGAAAGGGGCCCCCCGCCCGCCCTCGGCTAATAGGAAGGCACGGGGTGCGCGACGGGAGTTGCCCCGCGGGGCAACCCCCCAGTTCCGCCGCACCCGGGGAGAATAGGGCCCCATGCCCAGGTGAGAAATCCTTCCACATCTCTACAGCTCCAACAACCCGGGGACGAAAACCGAGTTCTCCCGGGCCGACACCGCCCTGCACGGTAAGGAAACCCCTATCCCATTGGATGGTCGCTGATAGGCTGGAGCGCGTAGGACCTGCGCCACCCGGGGAGGATAGGGACCCAACCCCGGTTCAGAATTCCCTCCGTATATCTACATCTCCGGCACTCCGGGGGCGATAACGACGATCTCCCGGGTTGAATCCGCCCCGCACAGTGTGGAAACCCCAACCCCTCCGGCCGATCGCTGATTGGCTGGGGCTCGTACATAGAGCCAGCGCCACCCAGGGGGAGTAGAGTCTTATCTCCTGATCAGAATCCTTCTACCCATCTGCAACTCCGGCAAACCGGGGGCAAAAACGGGGGTCTCCCGGGTCGGTACCACCCCGCACGGCGTGGAAACCCCAACGCAACTGGCTGATCGATGATTGGCTGGGGATCGTATGTACAGTCAGTGCCACTAGGAGAGGAAAGGGCACAATCCCCGGTTCAGAATTGTTTCCATATATCTACAACTTCGACAAACCGGGGAAGATAGAGGCCCACCAATAGAGGGCAGTTCCACAGCTCCCTGGGGGGGTGGGGCCTCATCCCCGGTTCAGATATACCTCCGTCTTTCTACAACTCCAACAACTCGGGGACGATAACACGATTATGACGATCTCCCGGGTCAACACCGCCCCGCACGTTGTGGAAATCCCAACCCCATTGGCTGATCGTTGCAGATCGGTGATTGCCTTGGGCTCGTATGTAGAGCCAGCGCCACTAGGAGAGTATATGGCCCCATCCCCTGTTCATGGACCTTTCCATATCGTTACAACTCCGAAAAACCGGGGGCGAGAACCAAGTTCATCCGTGTCGACACCGCCCCGCACGGTGTGGAAGCCCCAATCCCATTGATTAATCGCTGATTGGCTGGAGCTCGAAGAACCAGCGCCATCGAGGGAGGATAGAGGATAGAGACCCACCAATGGGGGGCAGTTCCGCCGAACCAGGGAAGGACAGCCCCCCCCGCCCCCGGTTCAGAAATCCCTCCGTGTCTCCACAACTCTCAACAACCCGGAGACGATAACGATGACCTCCCGGCTCGACACCGCCCGGCACGTTGTGGTAACCCCAACCCCATTGGCTGGTCGCTGATTGTCTGGGAATCGTGTATAGAGCCAGCGCCACTCAGGGAGGATAGGGTCCCGTCTCAGAATCCTTCTACACGTCTACATCTCCGACAACCTGGAGACGAAAACGGTGTGCCCCCGGGTCGATACCGCCGCGCACGGTGTGGAAACCCCAACGCCACTAGCTGGTTGCTGATTGAATGGTGCTCGTACATAGAGCCAACGCCACCGGGGGAGGATAGGGTTCCATGCCCGGTTCAGAAATCCTTCCATTCATCTACAATTCCGACAACCCGGGGACGAAAACGAAGATCCCCCGGTACATTAATCGCGTTTTGTGTTATTTTCCCGACGTCTTCCCATTTTCATTTTCTGGATTATTTTGCAGGTGCATACTGCTTTGGTCTGTAGTCATTTGTTTAGTATGGTACAGAGTGCAACGTACGATGTGATGATCAGGGGGGGGGGGGATAAGCCGGACGAATTTTGGTTGGTAATGTTAAAATAGTTGTCGAGGGAAAGTGTGGCATCGATCGATTCTTGTGGAGAAATCCGCGTGCCCCTTTGCTCAATACTACTTCGTTACGGATACCTGGTACTTGTTACTCGACTAACGCCCCCATTTTCATTCCAGAGCAGCGAAACAAGCATTTTCATGGCAGTGTAGTTCGTGGAATGAAAGAAAAAAAAAACTTATATGGCTACTTTTCGACTCAAACCTCCGCGTTGTTTGTCCCCGAAAACGTGTGCCATTTCCAAAGGGGAAAAAACCTGCAAACAAACAGAGTAGTCACTCCCGCGAGTGGCTCTCAGCCACTGAAGAAAAGGGCACTTAACCCTCTCAGCACTCACTCGGAAACCGCAAAAAAATAACCAACTACGACCATGCCAAATGAGCCCGGACTCTTTGGGCCCACCACAGCAGACAGTACATCACTTTTCAAAGCCTTGGCGTGGTAAACGAGGCATTCAAAGTACACTCAAAGAGCATGCCTCTAAAACCAAGTAATACCACATAAATTTGGGCCCATTTCATGGGCCCTATAGCGTTCTATATAGTGCTAAGAACGACACATATTTGGCAAGTTTCTTGCCAAATTGGCAAGTTTATGGAAAATGAGATTTTGCTATTTTATTTGCCATTTTAGCCCAATAATGCGAAGGCAAGGTTGTACAAACCAGACCACCCCACGACGACCCACGCTCGACTTGCTCTAACTTGTGTAATAGAGGGAGATACGGAGGATGCACGGCGGCATTGACAGCAGCGATGATATAGGGCTGGCGACACTGGCCGTGAGCCCCGTGTGGATGCGACATGGATGTCGTTTTGGGCGGGTGCTACAGTAAAAAAGAGTCACAAACAGCAGCCGCCCCAGCTTTTCCCAGGGGAATTTGGCCGGGCTGGCAGGACTGCCGACCTCTGAGGTACATGGGCTGTGTCTGGAATCCTTTCTGCGCTAGCATTTACTGCATACCTGGTAGGGAGCATCGGCGCGCCGTCGGCTACCTGCTCCTGCTGCTGTAAGGGGTTTGACTAACATCTGAGCGCGTTATGACGCGAAAAAATGCCAAATGTTGCCAAATATGCAGTGTTTCACGGTAAAAGGTTTTGGCAACTTTTTGGCAAGTTCTGGAAATTTTGACTTGCCAAAATAGCAGGTTTTTTGCTATTTCATTCGGTCGTTAGAAACGGCCCTAGTAGAAGCTTCGGCGGAGTATCGGTCGCACTGGTGTTGCTTGAGGGGCTGACGAGCCAAGAACGTACTCGGTAAATATCCCGACATACCCAAGGAACTCTCAAGGAATATTCTGAGAGGAGCCGGGGTTTCGACTATATTCGTAGGCGTGTTGGATCCGGGGACATGGTATCCATATCCCCCCCCAGTTTTGGTGGTGACAAGAGCTCGCACTCCACCAAAACTCGAAAGTAATGGAACCAGAGACAATGGGTTACAACACGTTTATTAATAGTCGACATTGTGTACTTCCAATATTGAATCGCTCGACGCCTTGAGTATTTTCACATTTTGGCAAGACAGAACGAAGTATTTCATTGCCAGATAGGACAGAAGGACAAGAGGGACATTTTGCTGTAGTACCGTAGACATGCGGATAACCAAATGTATTGGTAAATATCCTAACAGGATCGGACACACTAATAGTGAGCGATGACAAGCAGAGAGTAATCCAAAAACGCGTACGTCATGATGTTCACATATCGTGGACATTGCATCTGATCAGCTGTAGATTATCTCGCAGAAATTGAATTAATGATACTGGACACAATGGCGTGCGGGAGCAACGACAGATAGATACAAATATTGAGATTCCTGGGATTGATAACAAAAATGCTAAAATCGCACGCTGCACGGCTGAGTGTTTGCACGCGTCGTGTAGACAATATGGCTTAAAAGGCTCTCTTTTGCCTATTACCCGGGTACTCGCGAGTTTTACCCGGCTTGCTAATACCCGTCACGGGTACGAGTAACATTTCATACCGCCGAGTATTTGGGACCCGGGTACCCGGGTACCCGGTGTAATCGAGTACCCGGGAACCCGAGTAGCCGGGTACCCCCCGTTGGTTTACCTTCGACACTGCGGGGATGGCAACTTATATCCCCTAAATCACGTCCCCTGGGCCGTATTTCGTGCATAATCTCCAGGAAACCCTTTTCAAAATGAAAATTCTGTCTCAAATACCCCGGGTACCGGTTGGTCTACCAGGGAACCTCCGGGGAGGGCATCTTTCCATCCGCTAGATCACGTTCCCTAGGTTGTATTTCGTACACGTTGCCTTACCAACTCTTCATTTGGTCCAAACACGATTGATTATTTATGTCCCGTGTACCCGGGTACTCGGCTGTTTAACAGGTACCCGGGTACCCGCCTAAATTAGCCATAAATACTCGCGAGTACCCGGGTATTTTTTTTCAAAGTCAGCGGGTACCCGTTTAGCACGGGTACTCGGCGGGTAACACCTCTACTGTACTTTCTACAAGGTTCCCCTTCGGGATGAGGTTGACTTGATATCCCGGGGGCGTCGCAAGTCGAAAAGGGGGAACACATGCGTTCCAATGATATGTGAGGTATGAGCTACTGTTTTTGCTGCTGCTGTATACTTCGTATACCTGGTATAAGGTCCGACGATGTGTGTTTGATTGTTGCATTGGACGTGTTGATGTTGTCGTGGTTCGATCTCGTGCTGCTGTGTACTAACCACACACACATACACCGTGACTACTGGCACAAACGCGAGAGTTGGAACACGGCTGCCGTTGTACCGCTGCTGCTGTACTGCTGCTGTACTCGTGTATACTGATTTTGTGGCTGCGAGGCTGAGCGGCTGCTTTTGTAAAAAAAATCCGCCGCTCTTGACGGTTTTGTGTGCCTATGACAGTGCACACTCCACTCGCACATACGTACAGAAGCGCACACATACACACATAGAAGTACCGTCCGTGGTTGCCACAAAGGAGTGCTGCTGCTGCTGCGTTGTAGCAGACTGCAGAGGGTGAAAACAATTGGACTGATGATGTTGTACAACGGGCGGGAGAGCGGAGCGAATGCAAAAATGTGCCAGGGGAGCGGGCTATTTAAAAAGAACAAAAAAGTGTGGGGTTTTCCATGGTACCTACTCGGCTCAGGGAGGCGGAACGCAACCCCTTGAAAAAAATAGCCAGCTCAGCGACGTTGAAAGCTCAGAGCACCGCCACGGAGCTCGGCCGCGATCCAGACATGCGTCGTAATGTACCGACGGAACCCTTGCTTGCCCCGCAGCCGAAAGTGCGAGAAAAAAACTATATATATATTTTATTTTATTTATTTTTTTACAGGATGCAAGAGCGCATTAAAAGCCGTCGTCCTCTCAACAGTTGTTTGTATATCTCATGTGAATGTCCACCAATCAAACCTCTAACATTCACATAAAACACCATGTAGCCCCCATAAAAAACATTTTGTATTGTTACCATACATAAATTATCCCCGTGTAAACCCTAGCGACCCGGTCAGAAAAACAGTCAGGAATTAACACCATTGACTAATACTCAGAACTTCCCGAAACATGCGAGCAGTTAA
>JAYJMJ010295043.1:0-10461 GCA_036873875.1 Laminaria ephemera
ATGTCGCGGGTTCGAGCCCCCCCGAGTGCATACTCGCACTCGTAGGGACTTTTTCTTGTGCTAAAAATTGACTTGCGTAAAGCGCGAGAGCGTGAGTTAGCAAAATAGGATGAAAATCGACGAGCGTTGGGAATGCTGAACCCTCTGCGCGATAAAAATGAAGACACGTACCGGGGGGGAGAAGAGACGACACCTGTGGACCACGGCTGGTCCAGAAGCTGGACAGTAAGTGAGATTTAAAATAACAATAATCCCATTCATTTTCCAAGTAATTTCCAACCCAACGTTTTCCGCCTAGAGCCAAGTTCCACCCAAAAAATCCTTATTGTTTTGAAAGAGATAAGCTTTCTTGAGAGCAAAAAAAAAAGGCTTGGAAATACCAGCTGGAAATTACACGTATCGTCAACAGCTATCGATCGCCCCAAAAAAACGAAATCAGGATTGGCAGTCTTAAGAAACAAGTGATACAAGAAATCGGCATTTATTCGAGAGGCGCCTCCCCTCGAAAAACAAAATTTCTTTGTAACACCTATCTGTTCCTCGACACTGCCAATGCCGAGTTCGATTTTGTTTTGCGCGATCGATACCTGTTGTCAATAACTACATTTCCTAACATAAGAAATTACTTTCAGGAACATTTATCTCTTTCGAAACATTAGAAGAATAAAGAAAAACGGTTTTCATTATCATCGGAAAGACAAAACTCGATTTGGAAAATCGGCTGTTTCAGGCTCTGCTGTTTTTGGGCCTTGTGGTATGCGTTAGATATCTGTATATATAACGAAATTATGTTGTTATTGTTCATGTTGCTGTTTTTGTTGCTGTTGTTGTTGTTGTTGTTGTTGTTGTTGTTGTTGTTGTTGTTGTTGCTTGTTGTTGCTGTTGTTGTTGTTGTTTTTGGATTGGCTGGGGCTCATGGAGCCAGCACGCGACGAGAGTTGCCCCTTGGGACAACGTCGAGGTCTCGCCGCACCCGGGGATGATAATGTACCATCCTCGGATCAGAAATCCTTTCATACATCTATATATCCAAAACCCCGGGGACGAAAACGGTGATCTCCCGGGTCAATACCGCCCCGCACGGTGTGGAAACACCACTCTCGTCGGTGCGACCGGCTGGGCCTCATAGAGCCAGCGCGAGGGGAGAGTTACCCCTCGGGACAACGTCATTGTCCCGCCGCACCCGGGGAAGGTAAGACCCATCCCCGGATCAGAAATCCTTCCTAATATCTACAACTCTAACAACCAGGGACGAAAACGGTGTTCCCCCGGGTCAATACCGCCCCGCACGGTGTTGAATTCGCACGCCCATCGGCTGGTTGTTCACCTGAGGCTCATGGAGCCAGCGCGCGGCGAGAGGTTCCCCTCAGGACAACGTCGAGGTCCCGCCGCACCCGGGGGGGATAATTTCTCATCCCCGGCTCAGAACATAGTTGAATACATCTGCAACTCCAACATGCCGGGGACGTAAACGGTGATCCCCCGAGTCGATACCGCCCCGCACGATGAAATGAAGGCACGTGCCGTGGTGGGGAGCGGGGAGGAGCGCCCGGCTATATGACCCCGGGTCTGAGTTTCGAAAGGGAGGGAACAACGATATTAGATGCGATGGACAAAGGAAAACAACGCTACTACCATCGCTTCCCTACGTTCTAGTGGGACATAGTAAAGAGAACAGAAGAAGGAAAAAGGGCAATGGGAAACCAAACAGGTTTACAAAACCAAAACACAATCATGTGAAAACAAATTAACGTCTTGCGAGTATCTACCTGGTACATGCAGTTGTCGACTCGCAATTATCTCGAATAATTTCGCACGAGCTAAGTTAGCCGGGCGAGAACATTATGGTGTATCGTATTCTGTACATGTATACACCAGTTTTTCTTGGCTGAAGCGTATGACACCATGCGAACGGCTGGCTTCGGCCCCAAAGTCTGGCAGTGGCAATACTTACAGGCTGAACGTACGCATGACCGACATGTACATGATCAGCAGGAATGCCATTGAAGTGCTGAACGGCAACTTTCGTTCCCTTGAGAGCGCAAAGTGGTGGGCTTAATAAACGGCTACATATCTAAACCTAAACATGTTTCTTGATGAGGAGCAGAACTTTCCTGAACCAAGAGAAAAAAAACAGATTTTGGTTGACAAGTCCCTTACTATATTTACAAGTTTTTTGTGTGTTTTGACAAACACCTACCACCGCCTACAACAGACTCCTTCGAATTCCTCCGTGACCTTAATAGAAATGTCATGTACATCCATCCCTACCACAGAATCGAGCACCCCTTCTCGGGTTGACTCGTACTTGCAGCGCGTAACAGCTTTCAAACAGAAAACTCGTACGTCCTGCTTGGGTACATCCGTGAACATTGTGCGTTATGCGGGACAAGTTACGAGATGTGCAAGGGTGCTGACCCCCCCCCCCCCCCGTACCTCGATATCGTGTTATACGTTATTTCGTAACGCTGGGGTCACGGTGTACTCCGTACCCAAGGCAACGCAACACCCGCTCCTCACTGGCGAACCCCCCGACACTACAGTCCCAAGTAAGCGATTGCCAAGCAATATATTGCCTGGCCAAATCCCATTCGACACGGGCCCAAATGTATACATGCCTTCAGACGTGGAACCCGAGAAACCTGTGCAATATGCTTGCGTCCGCCGACTGCATCGTGCTAAAAGACCTGGATCGTGATCTTGCCAACCCACGGTGTGCTACTCTATAGACCTCGTTTCTCTCACGCTCGCTGGAGATGCATGACAATGCGTACCTACCGTACGGATATTTTACTACAGTAGCTATTTACACATCCCCGTCTGTATTTGCATGGTACAATGTGCATTGCATAATTTGCATAAAGTGGTACTTCGTATGAATATTGTTCGCGGTGCTATCGTCTTAACTTTCTCTTTGTCTCTCTTGCACCCGAAAACAGGCACACATATGGCTACGGACTACAGCGATGCCTCAGCCGAGGCTGCGAAGATTGCGCTCAAGATGGGCGCGGCCGCGACTGACGCCATCGTATTCATGGCGGACTTGGGTGAGGAGCTTCCGGTCTTGGGGCCAGTGTTGGGGACGATCAAGGCCATTCGCGAGAAAGTGGACACTGTGAAACGGAACAAGGAGCTGGCAGCGTTAGAAGAACGGTGCACGTACATTACGGCATGCGTTATCGCGAAGCACAGACGAATGCCCACCTCGGAGACGGATGTGACTCCCCTGCAGGACAGCGTAGATGCCGTCAAAGCACTCGTCAAGCGTTGCGGAGGGAGCAGTCGGCGAGCCCGCTTCAGGCGTGTCTTTAAGGCCTCCGACGACGAGGACGAGATTGCTGAATTGAATGCACGTGTCGACCGGCTAACTGGCGACTTGCAACTGACGGGTATCGTGACCGTGGAGCGGAAGATTGACGACTTGAAGGCATATTTGGTGGGCTGTTACATATTCAACCTTTTTCATACGTGTTCATGGTTATATATATGTATTGGGTGTCACGTCTCGCTGTGTGGATGCTCGCTGCTCTACTGGCTCTTGTTTTGAGTCAACGTCACTGACGACGAACTTAGCTACAATAAAGATGTTGATACTAAAGCTTCGACCTCGAATTGATTACTTCAACAGCAACTGAGGAAATCACACGTTTGCCACCCGTTCAGTTGTATGTGATACAGTACAAGACAGCAACTACAAAACAGAAACACTGACCGAGTCTGGGCTCCGTGTTTGGAAGCGGGTGCGCTCTACACTAGCTTCAATAGAACATATGACGGCTCCCGCATTTCCTATATTCCTGTAAACATCACTCTGCCTTTTACATTCGCTTAGTTTTTAGTAGGGGTCCTGTACTGAATACCATGATATACCGTGCCGTAGTCCCGTGAGCTTACCGGTGTGCAGCAGCTAATGCGATACACGCCATGCTGGATGGAGAGCTTACTGTTGACGTCGCTTTAACTGTACGCTATTGCTCGGATTTCGTTTTTCCCTGCTCAATCGACCCGTTGTGCATCAACAAAGTTTGATGCACGCACCGAGCTAATTACCGAAGTGAGTGGCTCCTTGTGCTGAAATATTTATCATATATTGGTTTCGGGAAGCGGCATGATGTGGTAGGGGTGCACCTATTTGTTTCTGAGGGTTCGTACTTGAAGACATTTACACCTCACCCAAACCCTGATAAGGAAAGTTCAAACGTGCTACCCGATGAGCAATCCCATGGCTTTGGTATACGACGAATAGTTTAATAGAACGAAAGTGATATTCCAAAGGCATTGGTTAGTTCCTCAGTCGAGGAGCCCCGTCACTCAGAAACACGTTTGCTAATACGTGCTACCTTTATCGTAGCGTGGCGTTGACAGGCTTCTTAACCTAACCGATATTTCGCTTCCCGGACCTCTATTGTGCACTAACCCCCCGACGGTTCCCCGGAAACACACTATTTCCAGGAGGCCATGAAGAATAGCTCCGCGGCAAAAGAGGAGAAACTGCTTTTCAACCAGAAGACGTTTCAACGCCAGCAAGAAAGCTTTAGGCGCCGACAAGATAGCTTCAAAAGGCGGCAAAAAGAGTTCGGGGAGCGACTGCCGCGACCATCGGCTAGGCTAGCCAAGGTTCCCAAGGGCACGCCGGTGAGCAAAAGCTGGCACGTTGAACGCCGCGAGGTGATGGAAACAGTATTTGAGGCCCTCACTGAGGATGGAGGGCCACGGTTGGTGGGACTCGTGGGTGACAGCGGATCGGGAAAAACCACGGTTGCCTCTACCATCGTCAGGAATACCCAAGTGCGGGAGTCTTTCCACGACGGCATTGTGTGGTTGCCGATTAACGAGGGTGCAAATAAGCGTCTTCCTTCCATGATGATGCAGCTCGCACGTATGGTGTATGAGGGTATCGGGGGCAGCGTGGGCCATCCCCCGGCGACATTGGACGACGGCGCGGCTTACATCAAGCAGCGAATTGAAGAGGGGCACGTTGGGAAGGGACTGAAATGTCTCGTGGTGGCAGATAACGTGTGGGAGAAGGAGATCGTGTTGGAGCTACTGAAAACTGGCATGTGGGTTCTTCTGACGACCCGTGATGAAGAGCTGGTGAAGGGTGCACAGGGCGAGGCTGTGGGAGTTAACGAGCTGTCCATGAAAGATGCAAAGTCGGTGCTGACACACGCCGCTGAGCTAGACTCTGAGGAGGACTTGCCAACCGATGCTGTTACTCTCATCGATCTGTGCGGCCGCGTGGCCATGGACCTGGCATTTGTGGGACGATGGGGCACCGTGCGCAAACGACAATACAGGGACGCTTGGTCGAATGCGGTTGATAAGATCCGCACTGAGATTGACAAGGTGCAGGCTGAACCGGACAGCGATGACGTGGAGAACCACCACGCCAAACGGAGGAAAGCCATTCTCCGCGCGGGGTTCGAGAATCTTGCAGTTGGGTCAGATGACACGCGCGTGCCCCGGCTGTACCTGTCACTTGCCGTGATGCCGGATGGCCATGCTTTCACCGTCAAGGACGCCGCTGTGCTGCTTTGCGATCTGGCGCCCAGCGCCGAGGATGTGACATCTATTGAGACGGTAGTGCAAACGCTGGAACGCTGGACAGTCGTGAGCTTCACAGAAGGGGCCTACCACGTGCACGATGCCCACTCAAGCTTCGCCAGGGAGAGTCTCGTGGACCGTGGAGACGTGCGCCGGCCTGCTGTGGAGAGGTGGGTCGGGTTTATCTCCTCTTTGGATGCCCTCCGATCAATCGACGCGTTCGTTCTGAAGGAACTGTGGCAGGCTGTGGAGCGCGTGCACGCGGATGGAGAAGGCTGTAATGAGACCCGCCCGTACGCGACTGCGCTTGATGGGATGGACGAATCAGACCCCTTACTCCGTCAATCACTTGATGCGATGACCAATTTTCAAGCGGCGCGGGAGGATTGGGAGGCCGCGAGCAAGACTGGGCGCCGGCTGCTAGAGGTTGGAAAGAGAGTGTTAGGACCTGACCATGTGTTCGTGTTGAATTATTTCGAACACCTGGCCTATTGCGCAGATCGACTGGGACATGTCGAAGAAGCCGCAGAATGGCGAACGAATCATCGTGAAGCTATCCCGTTGGTCTTGGCCAGAATTCGGTTGAACTTTAACACCAGAGGGGTAGACAGGGTCGATGACGCCGATGGTCTGCATTTGTTTGGAGTTAATATATCGTCGTGGGCACCCACCCACCAAAGCGAAGTAGAAAAATTGTTGCGAGCCGAGCTGGTAGCTCAAGAAGAAACGTTGGGCCCTGACCATCCGAGGGTGTCGCCAACGCTGTACTCGCTCGGCGTCGTATGTGGTCGAGGTGCGGGGCGGCTGGAGGAGGCGGAGGAGTTGTTGAGGCGCTGTTTGGCGATTGAAGAGGCCAAGCGAGGCCGAGAGGATGTGCAGGTTGCTTACACGCTACACGAACTTGGCGTATGCGTTCGAGATGCGGGGAGGCTGGACGAGGCTGAGGAGCTGTTGAGACGCTGTCTGGCGATTAAAGAGGCCAAGCGGGGCCGAGAGAATGTGGAGGTGTCCACCACGCTGTACGAGCTGGGTGTATGCGTTCGAGATGCGGGACGGTTGGAGGAGGCGGAGGAGTTGCTGAGGCGTTGTCTGGTGATCGAAGAGGCCAAGCTGGGTCGGGAAGATGTTGGGGTGGCCATCACCCTGCACTCATTGGGTAAATGCGTTCGAGATGCGGGACGATTGGAGGTGGCGGAGGATTTGTTAAGGCGTTGCCTGGTGATCGAAGAGGCCAAGTTTGGCCGAGAGAGTATGCAGGTTGCTTACACGCTGCACGATCTTGGCGTATGCGTTCAATATGCGCAGCGGCTAGACGAAGCTGAAGAGCTGTTGCGGCGCTGTCTGGTTACCAAAGTGGCCAAGCTGGGCCGGCAAGATGTTGGGGTGGCCATCACATTATACTCTTTGGGTAAGTGCGTTCGAGATGCGGGACGGTTGGAAGAGGCGGAGGAGTTGTTGAGGCGTTGTCTAGTGATCGAAGAGGCCAAGTTTGGCCGAGCGGATGTGGAGGTGTCCACCACGCTGTACGAGTTGGGTTTATGCGTTCGAGATGCAGGACGGTTGAAGGAGGCGGAGGAGTTGTTGATGCGTTGTCTGGTGATCGAAGAGGCCACGTTTGGCCGAGAGGATTTGAAGGTGTCCGCCACGCTGTACGAGTTGGGTGTATGCGTTCGAGATGCGGGACGGTTGGAGGAGGCGGAGGAGTGTTTGAGACGTTGTCTGATGACCCAAGAGGCCAAGCTGGACCGAGATAATGTGGAGATTAGTCACACGCTGCACACGCTCGGTGTATGCGTTCGAGATGCTGGACGGTTGGAGGAGGCTGAGGAGTTGTTTAACCGCTGTCTGGTGATAAAAGAGGCCAAGCTTGGCCGAGAGAATATGCAGGTTGCTTACACGCTGTACGAGCTTGGTGCATGCGTTCGAGATGCGGGGCGGCTGGACGAGGCTGAGGAGCTGTTGCGGCGCTGTCTGGTGAACCTAGAGGCCAAGCTTGGCCGAGAAGATGAGGAGGTTGATCACACGCTGCACGAGCAGGGTCTATGTGTTCGGCATTCGGGACGTCTAGACGATGCTGACGAGTTGCTCAGGCGCTGACTGGTGATTAAGGAGGCTAAGCTGGGCCAGCAAGATGCTGGGGTGGCAATCACGCTGCACTCATTGGGTACATGCGTTTTGAATTAAAGACGGTTGGAGGAGGTGGAGGAGCTGTTGAGGCGTAGTCTGGTGGTTCGAGAGGCAAAGCTCGGCCGAGAGGACGTGCAGGTAGCTGACACACTGTACGAGCTAGGTGTATTCGTTCGAGATGCGGGGCTGTTGGACGAGGCTGGGGAGTTTTTGCGGCACTGTCGGGTGGCCCAAGAGGCCAAGCTAGGCCGAGAGGATGTAAAGATTGGTCACACGCTGCACGAGCTGGACGTATGCGTTCGAGATGACAGACGGCGGGAGGAGGTTGAGAAGTTGTTGAGGCGCTGTCTGGTGATCAAGGGGACCGAGCTTGGCCGAGAGGATGTGGGGGTGTCCGTCACGGTGTACGAGCTGGGTTTGTACGTTGAAAAGGCGGGACAGCTGGAGCAGGCGGAAGAGTTATTGAGACGCTGTCCGGTCATCGAAGAGGCCAAACATAGCCTAGAGGATGATCGGTTGGCCAACCCGCTGCACGCGCTGAGTGTATGTGTTGAAAGTGCGGGACGGCCGAAGGGGGCTTAACAGTTGTTGAGACGCCGTCTGGAAATCAACGGAGCCAAGCAGGGGTAAACAAATGTGCCGAATATACACGCCACACTCATTGGGTGTATCCAGTACGCGCCCGAGATGTAATACCGCTCAAGAGAGGCTGAGAAGTTGGCGAGGCGCTGTCGGAGAACGAAGACGCCAAACTGAGGAAGATGCGGGGTTGACCACCGCGCTGCACGAGCTGGATATTCGTGTCAAGAAGCAGGGACGTTGTCTGGTGGTCGAGGTCGGGCGAACGGTGTTTGGGGTGGATGATGTTATTGAAGCTGTGTGCAGGAGTTCGAGGTTCTGGGTGGTAGAAGTAACCGAAGAAGTTTGCAGTGCGCTTGCTTGAGAGACCTCACGTAGGGCAAGTTGGATCGGAAAAGGTTGTGGCCGTTGTCTACACGATGCACGAGCCACGAACAAGTTTCGTTAAGGCGTGTGGTGGCGTTGGTGAAGGACTTGAATTGTTAGTTTGTCACGTCGGTTGTTTTGTTCCGCTAACGTTGCCGAAGTGTGGTACCTGAGGCCGCAGGAGGGGATCATCGGAGGTCTCTCTTTGTTGACGTGTAAAATAATAGTGGCCACGTTCGCCCGAAGACTCGTGATACGACAGGGGTGCGTAGCATGTTTTACCTGGAATATTTCTGATCAGCAGGGCTCGTTGTCTGAGGAACTGTTCAATGTAGTTGGAATACTGTTTGCGGTTAAGATTATATTTTGCTCTATACCTACGTAGGCCATGAGGCTGTTCACCTGGTACCCTTTCATTTTGCATCAAAACCAGCGTTTGGGTGACGTACAGAGCTCTTCAAGTGAGGAGCCTCAGAACAATTGGGTAATACCGCTACCGAAGCTTGCGTCCGAAACGAGAACCTCTCTCGCCCCCCGCCGCGGGTGCCCGAGAGTTCGCAGTGAACTGGTTGCTTGGTTATGAACTTTTCCTACAAGCTTGTTTGAGGCACATATTTGTGTTTGGAGCCGAATCGTCCTGGAAGTAAACAGGAGTACCTATAATGCATTGTTGCGACCCTCACGCTTACTACTGCAAACTCGTCAGAGGTGGTATGTGTTTGCCTAGTTCTCCTCCCAGCGCAACCACTTGCAGCAAATATTGACATCAGACCGAATCGCAGTTGGGTGTAGCATTGCATGCCTGGCGTTCGCGAGATGAGAGCTTCGACCTATGCTTATGTTATCTATGGACTGAGCAGCTCCCCCCCCCCCGGCCTGCTCCAAGCCAGTCCACCGTTGGGAGGATCCAAGCTGTTTTTAGCCCGTTGTCGCAACTTTGTTTATTTGTATATTATTACATCGGGGCTTGTAGAGATGAATGGTTCTGTTGAGTTTTCAAGCCCGAGGTTGAGCGAGAATGTAACGATGATAGTTGAGCGGGCACGACCCGTGGGAAATGGCAAACAAGCACGTACTGCGCAAACCCCTTTTTTTATTGCAGCAGCAGTTGTATCGGACGCTCGGTAAAAGTGAGTGTGTCCTACATCCCGCCTCCGTATTCTAGGTTTTCCGTTTTCTTCGTTGCTTCAGTTCTATCTAGGCCACTTGATGTGAGAAACACAGCGATTTAATACATACACATTGACGATGCTTTTGTCGGCTGAGTTCTTGCCCGTACGAGCATGTTGCTACGCCGGCCGCGAGTCCAGCCACGGCCGCATCCTAACTAATGATTGCCAGTAGGCTTGTCCGGGGATGGAAAGTGCCAGGACGGTCCCGAGTTCTAGTTCGGTGGATACACATGTTATTTTGGTACGTGTTATTTCTTATCTTGGGATTGCTGTTTGTGTCTCCTTTACGGCTTCTTTTCTTTTTTTTCTCCTTCGTATTCGTTCCGTGTTTTATACTTGGTTTCTGCTTTTTTCCCTCTCTACATTGATGGGTTTTCAGTGCGCTCGTTTGTAGGTTGTGGCCACAGATGCCGTACCTTGGTCTACAAGGCAGTAGGGGATCAAATTGGTGCTGGTACGGACCCTTTTTTTTTTTTTTGCGCATCCCATCTATTATCTTCGCACTTTTTATTTTCTCCTCCTCCCTCCCTAGTCGTAGCTCAGATCCAGGGACACTAAGTAGGCTCTTCCCCCCCCCCACTACGGTACGTGCCTTAATTTTTATCGCGAGAACAATTCAGCACTTTCTTCCCTCGTCGACTCGCGTCGAATTGTGCTTACCCACGCTATAAAG
>JAYJMJ010295070.1:0-10460 GCA_036873875.1 Laminaria ephemera
GCGCGGGCGAGGAACATTCGTCGCCGTTTGAGGTAGTCAAGGATTGGGCTAAAAAAAGAGCAAAAAAGGGCAAAAAAACTCTGAATTATTGAAAACTTGGATCAGGTTTTTCGATCCGAAAAAAGTGGATCTTGCTTGAAAAACTCTCAACTCTATGTCCAAGTCGTTTGTATTTTTTTGCGAAACGCCTACGCGTGCCTACTTGACAAAATATTCCTTAGGGATCCCCCGCGGCCTTAACATAAAACATGTAGAAGAACGTTCAATGCTAGTATCACGGGGGTACATAGTAATTAGAACCAAGTATGGTTAGACAAAATAGCGGAATGTACAGCTTTTTGTGTGTATCGTAGGTTCTGATTACTATGGTCCCTCATAATAGCAGAGCAAAAACAATTATGTCTGCTGGTCTTGCATTCACCCCTTGGGTATCGTTGAGAAATCAAATGGCTCTACATGACGTATGTGAAACAAAATCTCCACAACAATTTAAGTTTGGGAGTTATGGCATGAATCCCAGACATACCGAGTAGAGTGTGGAAGAAGTAAATTTTGAACTTCAATACAATTTGACGTGTTAACCCATCGAGGGGTTGCGTTGGAGATGGTATTTACAGCAGTAGTCATCTAGTCGCTGCTTTGTAACTCAGAAGCAATATGGTACATGTAACTCGTACACACAACAGCAGCGTAGCCTGGTGCGTGTGACAGCCCTAAGAAAAAGCCGTTTTGTGCTCGGTACTCTTACGAGTGCCTCCAGACACAGAGCAGCTAATTTGACATGAGATAACCAATACCGCACCGCCAGGTACTCGTTAATCGTAGCCTCAGAATAGACAGTCGATTATCCCGACCTCTGGTTAACCAGTGGTTACTTTGTTGTGTCATGTTTGTCGTACGGACAAATCATACGTAGGTTTGCACAGGACTGCCATACCGGGAACCCTCGTGGACAGGTAGAAAAATCCGGTTTGAAATACATGGGGTATCGGAACTGCAATAACAGCTTGAAGTCCTGGGTTATAACGAAAGTGGGCGTCCTATCATTTTGGTTTGCGTTTGGTCGAGCTCCGATCGCACACGAGCCTCTCCCCACCGCGATCACAAATAATCTGTTCGTCCCCAGCCTCGCTGCTGAGCACAACAAAGGAACCAACTGGCTTATGGCCGCAGGCATCATCTTCATCTTCTTTCTGAAGGTTACACAAAGGTCGCCAAATGGCGACTAAGATGTTTGCCTCGGTAATAACGCCAGTCGTTGTCTTGACCGGCCGTCTGCAAGAGGGCTTAACATCGCGTACGCATCGGCGAGGAGCTCATATACACGCCAACTTCCTATTGGACTACGGGACTCGACCGCGCGACCGCGAGCATAGCTTCGGGGACTTCGCCACGTCGGACTACTACTTGTTTCAGCAGGGACCGGACCTTCGAGCGCAAGCCTTCAACCTCAAGAGTTTCTGCTGTAGAAAACGTCTTGGATAAAGTACGAAGGGGAAACCATCAATCATCGAAATGAAGAATAGTAGAAAGGGTGAATGGTGCGGTACCGGGCCTGCTCAGGTACCGGGAATACGTTGTTCATAATCATACAATGCTTGAAACTACCGATTTTAATTGTGGTCTTGTTACTATGTTACTACTGTGAGCGACGCTGGCTACTAATTTAAACGGCCGCCTACAATGTATGGGGCTCGTTTGAGCTGTGTGAAGCCTGAGATACGCGCCGTCCGACCGCACACATCAAAACCACGAAAAAATTATGCCTCTACGCATTTTCCCATCTCACAGAGTTGACGATAGCCTCAATTGCCCACCAGTGTGAGTTCCTAGGTGGCGACGGCCCCCCATGCAATCCGTCACTCGACGTCTGTGCAGACGAAGTACAAAAAATAACAGAGGATGGCTGTTGCCCTTTATAACATCCCGAAGGCCACGAATTACCACGAATTACGCTGAAAACCAAACCACCATGACATAAACAAAATCATGTTACAGTACAAAGTATGTCCGTAACGTAAAAGTTGTTGCTGCTGGAGTAACAACTCCATGGAATGCTCTAGAGGTTATTGGTTACCGTTGTCAACGGTCATGTGACGTATATCGATCTATAATTTGAAACTCGGGGATCTAACCAGGATATCCTGTGACGACCACCGATATGAAGATATGACTCTACTCATTCCAGCCCTTTGACTTCATGCTTTCGAGGACGGCCCTAAACCTCGGGCGCTTCTTGGGCTCCCCGACCCAGCACTCTCTCGCCACGTCTGCGATTTCGGTTGGGGCGTCATCAGGAAAAGCAGGCCGCTGTTCCTTCCATACCACTACGTACAATAACGTCGCTGGGATGCGTCACGGTGGCCCACGAAATACCCCAGGAATGCACCTCCCAGGTCACGATTCCAAAGCCACAGAAGTCGCTGGCATACGTGCTTCCGGCCGCATCAAGCACCTTCCATTCGCAAACAAATGTTTCGTCATTCATGCCCGGGTAGGAGGAAGGACCGGGGCGGGTGAACGTTTGGGACTAAACAAAGATATCCGATCGAAAATTCTCGACGTTGTGCCGTGGGTCTAATCGGGTTATGACGGTGATGACGTCGCGAATTACTTAAACGTACTTTTGAACTGATTCAAAATGGTTCATAGCGGGGAATGCATTCGGTCAAATGGGGGGAAACGATAATAAAAATGGGGTAGAATAATACATAAGCACAGGAGAAGTGAGGCGGAATACCCCCCACCCCCACAAGTTGTTGTCAAAAGGGGGGATCCTGTCGCATCCATCATCGCCACGGTGCCGTCAGCCCCAATCCAATGACCGCTAAGCGAAAGTGAACATGCGCTGCAAGGGCTGCGGACTAATTTCCAGCTCATCACAAATGAATTTGACGCAGGTTTGGGCACGCCCAGGCCTTTCCCCCGAATCTGTTTTCCTTCTCCGTTTGGCTGTAACGGGCGGCGGTGTACCCCCCGTGGGTCATTTCCCATGGTTTCATGACCCTCCTCCGCCTAGTGACGTCGACAATACTGCGTGTACATTTCCAGAAATGCCTATGGCTGTCGTTGGGAACTCGTGCTGCAGAATGCTCCAAACAGTCGTCAATTTGTGTGCGTTGGTTGATACTTGGAAAAGAGCATGCCATAGATGAATCGCGTCCGGCGGTCGTAGAACCAGGCTTCAGCCAGCTCGAAAGGGGTCCGCACATGTGTACGAGGTTTCCAAATGTAATTAGATTTGTTTTCTAAATTGTCGAGCTGGTTCTCGACTTAGACGACGCTCGTACCTCAGGAGCGCGTCAGGCGAGGTTCATCTGGGTGATTAGGCTTGGTTCGGCGGCGAACGTCGCAAGGCCCGTGGACATAGTGTGCTGCGTCCATCTGGAGATGCCGAAGTAACCGATCTGCAGAACAGAAACGGAGTCAAGTGTGCAAGGCGGCACGCGGTTGCTCGATGATAAATATGACGACGCGCACTCTGAACAAACCACGCGGTCTTCTTCGGCGATCCCGTGAAATTGAGCACACAAGACGTAATCGGGCAAGCGGTGCCGCAATGAATACGAGGGCGGAGCATATGCAAGCCAGCACACCAGAATATATCAGCAAGGAAAGAAAACAAGAATAAGATAGAGGAGAGAAAAATGGAAAGACAAAGGGAAAAAGGAACGCAGGAAGGAGAGAAGAGGTACTCTGGAAGAACAAAAAGCTGAGTGGAAACAAGACGGCACGACAAAAAGGAAGACAAAGCAAAAAACAGATAAACGGATGGCATCTCATCTGGAAAAATACTCGCGGTCGTTGTCGGTGTTGCGAACATGAACGCGTTGGACTTCATCGGATTGCCATTTGTTTGAGGATGGCGATGTACGATGTCGACAAAACTCGCGGTATGAATCGGTGATTCTGTGGCACACCCATGCAACACCTTTCGGGACACACGTACTTCAATGTGACGATAACAGACGCCGAGTAACGCATAGCGCTTCACCAGATACACCTGATTTTCTCCCTATTTTGACCCACATCCGCACCTTGGCCCTGCCAGCGCCGGCGAGAAGCACGTTCGCCGATTTAAGGTCGCCGTGAACGGTCTCCTTGCTGTGCAAGAAGGTTATTCCCGCGCAGATGTCTCCCACTAGCTGCCGGCATTGCTCCACCGGCAGGGACCCCTCAGACTTCTTCAACACAGTGTTCGGAGGTCCCCGCCGGCAAGGAGCAACATGACGAGAATCAGACAGTCCGACAAAGACGCGACTACCCCGTATACATCGACCGTTTAGCGACTTCGCAGGCCTGACCATCGCGTCGAGATCGCGCAGAAAGTCGTTTCGCTGGCCCTCCTTCTGCTGCTTTTTGAGCTTGCCGCCATTGACCCATCCAGAACACCGCCTTCGCCATGTCTGCCTAGTTCGTGGGTGAGATGCATTACCTGTGTTGGTCACCGACGGATGGAGTCCAATTGGCGAAGGTGGAGATAAAGCACGAGAATATCGGTTACCATCCAGGTAAAACGTGAGCACCAATCAATTGGATATCGTGGAAGGGTGGAGGCAACTACAGTACATAGCTACTGGTGGGACACGTACAACTGTTCGTTTTGTACATGTCCCTCCCGGTTGGAAATACGGCGGTGACGTTCGGAACGTGAGAAACGTTTAGGTGCCCCCTCTACTGCGTGGTATGACTCCATTCGAGATCGGCCCGCCAACTGGCACAAGAGAATGGCGCCTCAGTTTTACTCTGCGCGGGTCAAGCACCGGATATCCAGGAAAGGAAAGGGAGGAGATCATTAAAGCTACTCACCTTGATTGCCACAGTCAACGAACAATCACGATGATGATTTCATCCGTGCGTGAACCAGCGGTGCCAGGTTGTGGGCCCCATGTTCAGACGGTTCGAGTAGAAAATACAGCCAAAGCCGTACTAGCGCTGTCCCAGCGCCGACCTATTTCATGGTTACGCTGTTCGTTGTATGCGGGATGTTACGCTCCCTAGCTTATTATCGCATTCGGTTCGGTGGTGTTGATTATCCTTTTATCGCCACTACTTGCTGTGAGAGCCATGATACGGTAGAGGGGGTACCATAGGGACAAAGTGTTTTCTAGCTGACGAGGCTCCTAAATTGAGGAACTCACATTCGCATATTTATTTTATGCGTATAAGTTTGTGGTATTCCTGACCTATAGGGAGCTGTTAGTCGGTTTGCGCTTACACGCGTGTTCTCAAAATCCAGTTTTGGAATCCGCAGTACAGAGCTCGTCATGTGAGTAGCCCGAGACAGAAAGGTGTCCACGCCAGCCGCCCTAGCATGGCTTGGTCAGTATCCATCCACCCACCCGCCAATCCACCCATGCACCCATCCACCCATTCACCCATTCACCCAGCCACTCTTCCACCCTCCCACTCACCCACCTCCTCCACGGCTACCGTTCAAGTTCATTAGAATCTTAGCAGCGGCATTGCGGCCGGTGTCGCCGGCGAGGGAACCCTCACGAAACCCGCCCTTTCCCAGCAATTCATCCGTGATGGTCACATCCCCCTCGAGGATTTCAAGCTGGTCCAGTTTGCGCTGGCGCCTTGGCCTGCGGGCGTCCGCCTAAGATTTCGCCTTCGCTTGGTCAATGGGCTCCTGTCGAAAAGGACGGAGTGTAAAATCCCGAGCGACGGAAATCCAACCGACGGAAATCAGACCGACAGGTGGCCGCGAAGCGTGAGTATTGCAGAAGTGCTCAGAGCCTTACCAACGGCAAACAATATTTGACGAAGCACACACATACACATGCCGTGTAGCTTCCTTCATAGGTCCCTGTTGAAGCGGAGTCAGTGCTGGTGTCCGACCGGTCGGTAGACGTTAAACATGAGATGCTTGGTAAGGTAGGGGTAGCAGTTTTCGGTCTATACGGTTTATATATGAGGAGGTTCTCGAAAAAGGAAATACCCAACGTCTTTCCTGTTTTTGTACTTCCTAATTTGTTAGTTGTACACCTAGCCCATGGGATTGCCCAACGATATAACCTGAGCAAAGCTTGTCAAATTTGAGGTTTAGGGGAAGCTTGGAGCTCCTAAAGCGAGGATCCTCAGAAACGATGAGGTGCACATCTACCATAGCGTATGTCTTGAGTAAGGCACAACGGATCAGGGCGATACCAACGACAAACTAGATTTGACGAAAACACAAAAACACATGCTGTGTAGCTGTACAGGAGGGGTAGTTCAACCATTGTGGCGAAGAGTTCAATCCTTTAGGCAAACGGCAAACTTGGGTTGGACGAAACAAGCACATGCCGTGTAGCTGAACAGGATGTCACTAGAATAGGCAAAACCTTAAACCGACGAAGTGACCTCCTCAGCAAGGCAAACACGTCCAAAGGGCTTTTAACCCCTTCGCGGCTTAAAAGGGTAAATATGTCGGAGGCATGCTGCCATACGGTTGGCCACATTTTGTTCTGGAGCCCCTCACTTGAAGAGCTCTCCATCCCACCCAAACACAAACATTGAGAAAAAAGCGAAAGTGCAACCCGATGAAAAATGCCCATCGCCGAGGTGCACAACGAATAACAATGCTAAACAGGAACGAGGTTACGACGAAATTGGGTTAAGAACCCCCTTCATTCAGAAAATAGTTTAGCCAAAAAGTGATACCCCTGTCGTAGCAAGCGTAATTGAAACAAACATATCGAGAGTACATGACAATTACAGCATCAGCCACACGAAGCAGACCGGGGCGATCAAGCAGGGGGCGTGTCCGGGTTGCAACGTAAGGAGTTGCACGACACGCACGCAGCGTAGCTTTGCTCGTACTGATCTGCTTGTTTTTCCTAGGCGCTTCAACATATGACACTCATCTGTGTTTGATCGATAGACTTGGGTTTCACTAGGGTTCAATAGGCGAACGTTGTCCAGCTTGAATATCATTGCGTCACATGACTAGGCCTGTTTTCCTGGTATAGATGCATCCCCTCCATAAAGGCGCGAACATCCCGCCTGACTGCACCAACATCGGTTCCGACTTGCACGTGCAGGCCAAACTGCGCCGCGTCGGGCACAAGCGTCATGCACAAATGGAGAAAATGGTTAGGGGACCGCAATGAAAGCCAGTTGGACTATGTACAACTACGACACACAGGGTAGAAAGCGGAGACGTCAGCGATCATACCAAGTGGGTGCCCGGTTTCGTCTGGCCAGGCCATCTCCAATCGAAGTACATAAATTATTTTGGAGATTTTTGTTTTTTGTCAGTCGATAAGAGTCGATAAACCGGATCTGACTCGAAATTCTTCCTGTGTCTCTACAAACACTGTTCTGTTTTCCGATTTCATCTCCCGTAAGAGTCAGGCTGAGAACAACAACAACAATTTCACGCACGACAAGTACTTCTGTTGCTACCCCTCTTTTTCTGTTTCTGCTTGTTGTTTTACAAAATACTTACGTACAAGGCATATACATACGTGGCACCTGACACCTGGTAGCTCAATCATCAGCTACCTCGTACTGTGTATACCATCGCGCACTACGAAAAGTTTTTATGCACCCCTATCGGTGCATATAAGTCATACATCCCTGGGCCCGACGTACTACTATAATCCGACTGAATCAAGCTAGAGTATTTCCGAGCACAGCATCCCAGCCTGCCGAGTCAACTTATTGCCTTCACAGGCCGCCACATCATCCAAGCACAGGTCACTCCATAGCGTTCGAGTTAGGGTTAGGGTTAGGGTTCGGGTCGGGTGGTCGAATACCCCAGGAAAACAAAATTTAACACATACATCCAAAACACCTACTTCGAAGTATTGATATTGACTCTTTACGGGGGTTTTGGCCGTGGCGCCTACAGTCGACCACCCGACCCGAGCCCTATCCCTAACCCGAACGCTATGGGGTGACCTGTGCTTGGATGCTGTGGCGTATGAAGGCTCTAAGTTGACACGGCAGGCTGGGATGCTGTGCTTGGGGATATATGTTGATTCAGTCGGATTATAGTAGTACGTCGGACCCAGGGGTGTATGGCTAATATGCACCTATAGGGGTGCATGTAAAATTTTCGGTAGTTCGTCACACACTACTACAATACTTGGCGTCCCCAGTGGTTCAGTTGGTAACCTCGTAAACCTTCTGACGACTAAGTTGCAGGTTCGAATCTCTCCGGAGTGATAAATCGCAATTTAGTAGTGGAAAGCGATACTTTATTCGTGAGTAAACAAATCCGACTTAAATGTCGACGAGGGTAAGGGACGGCCGAACCCCTCGCGATAAAAGTTAAGGCAAGCACCGCAGGAGGAAAGGTGGAGATAAATCTTCTGTTTACCTTCCTGTGCGACCCCGGCTGGCGCGTCAAACATCTGACTGGCGCACAGAATAATTGGGATGAAAAACACAACACACACACTACCACCAGACATTTTCAGTCGTCTTTGTATGAATACATGACCGTGCAAATATGTGGGGGAAGATGGTTGATCAGTCAAAGCCCAAAGTGCCAATTCATATTGAAAAAATTCAATACTGAAATCAAGATAAAGTACCGAATTCTGTGATATTGCACCACACACAGCAGTAGTAGTGTACAGTAGTCACCCAGCAATCAGCAAACAAACCATGTAAAACGGCCCGCCACCAACAAAACATACCAGCTATAGTGACCAGAACAAACATAAGAACCATTGTCCGATATATCGACCAAACCACTAGCGCGTGCGCGAGAGCTTAGCACGTTGGATAACTCATTGCACGGGGTTGGCGTTGCTCACGAAGAGAGGAGGGTCGCGCACGGTACCGCCGCCATGAGGCGGAGGAGAAGAAGGAAACGACATACCAGGTATATACATGGGTACCGGTACGTGACCACGGACTTGATTATGAGAGTTAATGTGAGAACAACAACAACAACGATGGTGTTGCCGGTGTGCTATGAGCTATGAGCGCTCCTCAGTTCTCTTACACGTTTTTTTTTTTTTTCGTGCTTGCTCGCGATGAGGGCGACCTCTCGGTCCGAAACTCCCTCATCGTGCTCCCCGATCCCAATTGCGCCGGGGGCGCTTCGACCGCGCTCGCGCATTGCTCTGAGTCAAGTGTGGTTATCATTCAAAAGTAGGCCAAAATCTACTTTTTTTTCCCCTAGAAATCCCGAGGTCCTTCGTTCGATTCTCGCCTTGGCAATTTTTATTTTGAAGTTTTTGTTTTAGTCGAAAATTGTACCAGGTATACAGTACCAGGTACCAGGTACAGTTTTCATCTTGGGTAAAAAAAAAAGTAAGACTGGCATTGTCGCGAGCATATGAGATGATACTGCTATCTGCCGCATGTACTAACTGCTGCTATTAATATTAATAGTGCTGCTTGCTGTTTTGTGTTGGTACTGGATTGTATGTTTGTACTTGTACCATCAGGTAGGTAGTATATGACTTGCGAACGAACGTATGTATGATGTCATAAGATAATCGCAGTATGGTAATGCTGCTGCTGCTGCTGTACGAACGAGTACCACTTTCATGTAGGCCCGGGAGGGAAAGACGGCAAAGGGACTACATGCGAGCGATAACTGGTGATGGTCTTCGAAGCAAGTTGCTCGCCTTTTCTTCGTCGTGTTGCTTCCGCCCTGTCTGCCGGCTGGCCGGGTGAATTATAATGTCCATCCATCCCATTGAATAATCGTCATAACCAGTCGCGCGCGTCGAGGCCATCCCCTTCATCATCTCGCTGGAAGTGCCCCAGCCCCTAGAGAGGCGGCCGCACCTCGCGCGCGTAGCCATGAGCAGCTACTGGCACTACACCGCCCTCGACGACCAGAAAATAGCTACGAGTCGTACTACTGTAATTATATCGTGTCAGTTGTTTTTGTTGTTGATCACGGCTGCATCGGTGGGTCGGCTCTGTCAACAGGCAGAGCTCTCGTGATCCACAGCGCTTTCTGCGATCAGCCATGGCCCGGGAATGACTCTGGGGGTCATCTTAGTCTATCCTGTACAGTGGTGGGTGGATTTATTGCACGGCCCCCACGGCCAGCACCACCTCTTCCACATCGCGTCACAACCTCGTGTATACTTTCAACAATCTGAATTGATTCAAAACCACACCGTACACCCCTTGGCAGTACTCTATCGCTTTCATGCTTTTATTGTCCGTCTCAGCTTCTTTCAGCCCGCCGCGGCCAAGCCCCCCTTGTACAGATATGTTGTTATTCCACGTAGAGTCCCGAGGCAATAGAAGGGGAGAAGAACCGTGGAAGCAAAGACAGAGAGAGAGTGCCACACAGGGCACCATCATACCATAAATACTCCAGATTGGGACCACCAATCATATCAACATGAATAAACAACCATCTCTCCGTCGATCCTACGTAATCCAAAGATGTCAGGAGACATGTCAATGTCAAGCTGTCTGTCTGTCAAGGCAAATCTCCATGTCTAGACATATGACCCCTATCCCCGGTAGAAAAACGCCTCATTATCTGTATG